>JAWWEQ010031492.1:0-22383 GCA_035583055.1 Torymus tubicola
ACAGATATTTTCCTATAAAAATGGAAAATAAAAAAAAATCGATTTTTTGAAGAAAAAAAGGTGTCTAGCCCCCTTAAATATCAATAAAAATATATTAAAAAAAACTTTAAAACAAATTTAATCTAGAAGAGGACACCTTTATGAAAAAAAAACGAGTCTATCTATCTATCTTTTGTGTGGCCTTGGAAATGATAGAATACAACTGAAAATATGATATAATTTATATTATATAAATTGGGGGTTAGTGACCGGATCAAATAGAGAGGTCCTCGAATATATTGTTGCGTAAACTTATTATTTTTGGGATTAATAATTGATTCAATAACCAAACACAATAAAGGAAGCTAAGTATCAATAATGTCCAAAATAAATTTTTATATTTTATTATTTGAAAAATGGTAAATAAGACCACTTATTTGTAAAAAATCAAATATTACAAAGTTTTGTCTCACTAACTAGGAGAGGTTACGAGCTCCGGATCACAGATTTGGCTCAAACTTTGAGATATGTTTTTAGGTGCTAAAATACGAAGAATGCTAGAATATTAAACCCTACCGCTTTGATAAACTTGAGTTATCGACAGGTTTAGTTGTATTTGAAAGAAATTCTGAAAAAAATGCTCTGTTTTATTTGTTTATTGGTTAAGCTAAAAAATCCTTATATAGAATTATAAAAAAAGAAAATCAAACTAGAGATTACAAGTTTTACGTTGGTTTTTTCAGAATTAAAAAATATTAAATATATCAAAAGTTGTGAAAATTTAAAGTTAAGCAACAAAAATTGATAAATTGATAGGCTTTAACTTTACACTTATTTTGATGCATTTGCGTTTCTTAACTTTAAACTTTCATAATTATTGATATATTTAATATTTTTTAATTCTGAAAAAAAGCAACGTAAAACGTGTAATCTCGAGTTTTATTTTCTTTTTTTATAATTATATATAAGGATTTTCTAGCTTAACCAATAAACAAATAAAACAGAGCATTTTTTCCAGTATTTCTTTCAAATACAGCTAAACCTGTCGATAACTCAAGTTTATTAAAGCGTTAGGGTCTAATATTCTAGAATTCTTCAAATTTAGCATCTAAAAACATACCTCAAAGTTTGAGCAAAATCCGTGATCCGGAGTTCGTGACCTTTCCTAGTAAGACCAATTGGTAAATTGTCAATGGGTGCCATAACAAAGGAAATTGATCCCAACTTTTGTTTATTCTTTATCAGTTGCTCTCAAAATTGTCAACTAATGATCATTCTTGCTTAATGATTTTTCCTATACTCTCTTATTTCGTCGAAGAAAAAATAACTCGCAGTCAGCAGTTTAGAAGAGTATGTGTCAACTTTGTTCCACTAATTAATGCCCAAAGGCGTGCACGTAAAACTTAAGTATTTCTGCTTGATTGCACCGATAAAGAAACTTTGATGAGGAAGCAGTCTTGGATGGTAGCATATGACGTTGCCTTCTTCTATGTGCGCTTTTACACATGTAAAGAAAAATCAGCATCCTAGTAAAACGCAAATTTCAACGAGCTATGTTCTATTAAATAAACTCTATTGCTGGAAGAAGTCATTTAGCAACCATTTGTATTTCATTGGATTTTTCCTCTTAAATGTCAATTCTTAAGAATAGCCATGAAATATTTTTTTGAGATATCTAAATAGTTGGTTAATATATTCTTATAGATTTCCATGGCTAATTTGAATTAGTAATTATCTATAGCAAATTAAAGTTGAATGAAAATGGTTTTTCAAGAAATCATTTAGTATGAAAAAAGTTGAAACTTATATTATCTTGTAAATTTAATTATAGGAAGAGGTTTCATAAAAATATTTTAGTAGCTTAAATTCCTTAAAGCTACAAAGTTACGTCAAAGTTTACTTAGTTTTGCAAATAATCTAAAAGAAAATATTAATGAAAAGGGAATAAAACGAATTATATATCTAGATTCATGTTAAGCCCATATAAAAAATTCAATATTAGGTTGTCATATTTTTCTTTCTCTATCAGTTTATCTTTATTTAAAAAAAATATGTTAATTTTGTTTGTAACCTCTTCCAATAACGCGACTACTATAGACAATTTGTAAAATTCAATGTATATCTTATACCGCGTTCCTTTCATTTATAAATAGTTCGCAATATAATACCATTAAAAAGTGACGGATGTAGCGCCGTCAATGATGACAGAAAAACATCACAGCGTTTCTCGGTAGGCGCATGCGCATTAGAGAAGCGCAGCACTGGTTATTGATTACGCATTAGACGAAAAGATGAATGAAGAGACAAAAATCTATTTTTCTGAACTTTTTTCGTTAGTATATTTTGTTATTTTTTTTGGAGATAGACGAGAGCTGAGCAAGCTTATGCGAATGTAAATCACAATGTACCATCGGGAGCTCTATAGCGCCATTATATTTATTACTGATATTATACATTGTTGTAGAATTAAGAACGGAACAATAGGAATGTTATCTCTTTTGCTATTTTATAGTTGTCGTAAATTTTTTTTATTTAATATTAAAATTTGTAACGTGCTGTATTTCCATTACGAAATCCCCAGCTCCTTTGACCGTCAAGAAGAGAGTCCTCTATCTCAACATTCCAAGCCATTCGTTCATGGTATTTTCGTTTATTACTTTGTTTCTTTTTTTATTTTATAAATTTTATTGTATATTTTGAGTTTTAGCGCTCTACAATAAAGAAGCTGCTTCCTCCTTTGCCATAATTTTACCTCAATCATTATTTGTTCCGAAGCATGATTGTTTCATCACCGTCACAACAACTTCATCTGTTGTAGAATGCTAAGATGATTACCTTCTAGGAAGCCTGCATCAGTGAACTATTGCATCAGTAGATGCTATGTACTTCTCTACATATATTTTTTTTGAACAATCACTCCAAATTCTCGTATTTAGTCTTGGCTTCTGTACTCGGGTTCACATGATTTTCTACGATGACGACCCAGCGTAAGCCGTGCCAACGAAGAGCAAGGCTTCGACACAGGATGACAGTGTGCTCGATGTCTAACTTCTTAATCATCAACGGAATAATATCGTGGAACCAATTAAGCAGTACCGACTATTAGCGCAGTGCTTTCTTTCATAAATGTACTATTAGGATATTCCTTATAGAAATAGTTTCGGGGTTTCTTTAGTTTGGCGTGATATAATTTATAATAAGTTATTGAAACTTGAAAATCATTCAAATCAGTATTATTTCGTGCTAGTAGCTCTACGCAACTAATACTTAAGTAATTTATATTGATAAATTTCTATATTCAATGTATCAAAGATTGTGCTTTCGATGAGTATCTTCTTAGCGTAATGATTTTTTTTATATTATTTTTATAACGTTAAGCCATGTGACCTCATATGAAACTAGTTTGATATGAACTATTATTATACCTTTAAATATAAATATGGTTTTTGAAGTATTCAACTAACCTACATTATAATAAAGGAAGAAGTTAAATACTCTTTTCATGGCGGAAATTTCTACACTAAGAACTTCTGTAGATTTTGTTCTAACTGTTGTTATTTAATTTTTTGAAAATGTGGGTGTATGTGTGTGTATATGTATTTATGTACACACACATGAGGGGAACTACGCCCTCTACTCACTCCGCTCGCAAACCCAATTTTGATGGAAAATAGTTATGATACTAACATAATAATGTTAACACCGCTTAATTTTATACAGTGATAAAAATGTGATGTTATATTGTGAAGTGAGATCAATGAAAAGTAACACACGTAGCACAAGCCTGACATAGCTTATGGTATAGGTATTTATATTCTATACTATCAATATTTTGCATTATTTAAAAAATATATAACTTCTTTCAATATACTCTGGAATAAATGATCTGGGCTTATTTTAAAGATCTTACTGTAAAGTTTTCAGAAAAAAGCTAAAAAAAAATTGTCCTACACTACATAACACGATACCATATTGGGTTTCGCATAACATATTATGTTATGAATCTTCTTATTTTTTCTTAAATAGAACATTTTCACGGCACTGCAACACTGAGAGAAATTTGGGGTCTTTGATGTATGCTAGATAGTACGACTACTTATTCTTAAATGTACACAAAGAATTGTCCTTTGTTTTGATACGGCTGATGCCCGCTATAGCACAACAGTCGCCTTTTTCAGATATTTCTGCTGCACGAAAATCACGGGGCAACTGTTCTCCTAATTTTTCACTGCGCTAGTGTAGTACGGAAAAATAAAAGACAGCGGCGTCTCGCGGTTTTTGAACAGTAGCTTTCCTAAATTCGGTAGAGCTGCTGCGCGAAACGAACAGTACGTCTGCTGTACGTGTTAAGTACGGCAGAGACCTCAAATGTTTCTCAGTGAACAGGCTCCCGTAAAGTTACACGAATGACAAATTAGTGCATAAGCAGTTGTATATGGATCCGATTTTGCCAGATTTTCATGGTAAAATTTTCCATTCGAAATCATAGTTGTTTCAATGGGTGCCTTAATATGCTTGACCATGCCCTTGTTTATAATAAAATATAGTAAAATTCCGTAAGATACTAACCTGGTGTTACAGTGGGAAATGATTGTCCCGGTAATGACGGTGGATGTTCATCCTCTGGTGATCGTTCTGAAGCGTAACCCTGATCCAACGGCTCTCCTCCTGTCGTCAATTTATGCAACTTTAAATCGACGCATTTGCTTCCTAATGATTGCGGCTGTTTTTGCAGCTGTTTTTGTTGTTCCTTTAAATCAACAAAAATAAATCACTGTTGTAACTACGTCACATAGTCGCAAAAATTTTTGAAATATTCATATTATTGTATAACAAATAGAGTATCATGTTATCTCTTATTCAATTTGATTTGCACGGAATACCTTAAAAAAGTATCTAAATTTAATTAAAAAGCGACTTAAGAAATTTATTTTGATTATAATTTTTTTTAGAAAATTTTAAATATTTTTATGAATTTCTCAAGCTATTTTTTTTAACTGTAACAATATGACTACAAATATATTGGATTTTCGTAAAAAAATTTTCTGAAAATGATTTTAACACCGAAATAGTAATTTCTTGTGTGAAGGTAAGTTCTAAACAATAACAATGTTTATGTCGTATTTTTATTTAATAATTATCTGTGACAAAAAGATAAAGGTCAAAAATAGAAAAGCAGAAAAATGTAAATGTTTATATAAATTGTTATTTTTCATTAGAAAGTGTTTATTAGTACTCCTATATTAAAATTTTAATTTCCCTAATATTTTTTATATTTTTTATGAGTAGTAAGATAACCATTTTAGTTCGTACGTGTATATATATATATATATATATAACTTCTTCTTCGTGATAATGTTGTCGTAAATCACGGTGCATTACCACATGACCAGCTGAGCGAAAGAAAAATAACGTATCTCTCGGGTACAGCGAGTGCCATCTATACATAAGAAACTAACTACATAAGTACTAAAGTTTACTGCAATAACAAAGCCACTGTATTATGTTGCTGAGTTGTATGGTTATAAATATTTGTGATAGCAAGTAAAAAGCATGAATGGTCATTGTATCTTGTTAATTTTATTGAAAAAGAATTTGATATTGCTGATGTTCTGCACGCACATAAAAAATTTTCTATTTTTCAAGATTTATGTTTTCCTAGTTCCGAACGCCATAATTATATGGGTTACCTTTTCTACTTTTTGCGCATTCCTACAGTTAACTTACAATTTCTTGTCGTGTCCAAGATACAAAGAGTTCTGATTAATGGGTCTGATCTGAAGTTTCATATCATTCAAAATCAAGGCATTGTTATCGAAAGTAAGTATGAAAAAAAGATATAGATCACTTGCTGGGCTAAATAGGCTACATCTGGATAGATTCCAGATATGTAATTAAAATATTTTGTAACACATTTTTAATATTATTCCAATTTTGACTATGAAAAGATTTCTCTCCGGAAAGAAGAAAAATATTAATATAAACACATTCGACATTAGTAAACCCCATTTTGAACATTACATTCTTAATTCTTTAACTGAACTTCTTTTTTGTAAGTCTATTATTTTCATTACTGAAAATGATGTGATATTAAAAATGCCTAAAAAATAAATTTAAATTGGTACATAAATGATTGGAATTGTGTTGATGACTGATTGAAATAGTATCACTATTTGTATTGATATTAAAAGAAAAAACGTTGCCAATTATTTACTTCCACACAACTTAGTATTTCGGCAAATCATAATAATTCTATTTTCAATTATTAAAGGATAAAGTATTTTATCTTGATCAACTAACTACCCTCATAAATGTAAAAGAATCAGCTTGTACAAATACAAACCTTTTGTGGCTGCTGTTGCGAATTTGAATCCTTTTGCGTCTGTTGTTGTTGCTGATGTTGCTGATGTCGATGTTTTATCAATTCACAATCTGGTTTGTGCACCATCTTCAGCAAAAGGTCGTCATCTATTTTATCGATTGAGATACGACTTGCACGTGTCGGACCGTCACCGAGCTCACCCAGGGACGGGGCACTGCGTTTCGTCGAGTCCTGACGACGTTTCGGAAGTGTACCGACGATGTCAAGCTCGGCACTACGGTGCGCCCGGCCCCGGGACAGAGTGCTCGAATTGCGACGCCAATCATGATGGTAGTGATGTCGACAGCCACTACCACTGGTTCCTGTGCTTCCAGCATCTGAACCACGAGCCTTGCGCAACGATTCAGCGTGTCTACATTTTATCAAATCGGCACCCTCTAACCGGTACCTATAATCAGAAGATAAAGATTTTTATACTAAAATGTAAAATGTCTTAATATTAAGCCAAATGTTCATATCACTATGGTATGATATAATCAAACGTCAACTATTGATTGAGTTTTATTTATGACAGTATTATGTATGAAGCATTCTATGTCGATACTTCAAACGTGGCGTCCGAACGCTAAGTCATGCTACTTGTAACCCGTAGTTGCAATATTAAAATGTACCATTATAAAATATATAATAGGGGTGGTAATATTGGTTTTCCATAATTTTTTCATTTCAGCCTTAAAAAGAAATATGTCATATCTCGAAAAAGATCGTCTTATTTATTTATAATTTTTTTTATGTGTATTAAAAAAATCAGCTTTTCTCATTAAAATTGATATTTCAAAAATGGTATTTTTTACGTTGCAATTCATAGATAGCACTGGACTCATATACAAAGAAATACCTTACGATTCAAAAATATAACGGAATCCAAATTTTATAAACTTTTGATCGTTGATTGCTCAATTTCCTATAGAAACTTAGATTTTTGTGTTTGCGCCGTTCAGTAATTGACAGAAGAAAATAGTAAATTATTTTTTCATATTATTTATTTTGTTCACTACCGAAGCAAGAATTATTCAAAATGTTTAGACTGGAAGTTAAAAAAATATAGACTTAAAACAAAATATATCTACAAATTAGAAATTCATAGACTTAACACTCAAATAAATAATAGTGACATTTGTTCTTAACCAGGTGGAAAAAAGTAAATATATTTACAAGTCATGTAGAAATTAAAGCAAATGAATTAAGCTATGGTTAAGATAACTATCACAGAGTTGCATTTTTACAACTACGTACACAGATACTACAAAAATATCATTGAGATCTTTACACTTATCGGTTCCCACTGACTTCTATCTATATCGTATACTGGACCTGTGTGTAGGCTGCAGATCCAGTTCTCTGATCAACGGAGACGTTAATCTCACTCTAATATATCGCATTTCATCCTCTAGTAATTATACATTAACAACTTCTACGTAGCAAAACATCTGTTGCTGGCTCTAGTGGAATCCGGCAAATTTTTTCTCGTTCCCTAACGTTTCCTTCGGTTATAACTTTTAATTTGTGTACATAGCACAAAGTCAAGTTCTACGATATTAAAAAAATATATAAAATTCATCGTAACGGTTTTCATACCGCAAATAGCCATAAAAAAACCTATTTTTAGAGCTTTAATTGCACAGCTTGAGATTAAAGTTTTTGAATTAAAAATTATAAAAATTGAAGATTTATGAAAAAATTTTCAAATTTTTAATTAATTATAACTTTTGAACGATTAAATATTTTGCTCTAAAATTTATGATTGTATTTTGGGGGTAATTTAAAACGAATACAAAAATTACTCAAAATTAAGAATAAGATTACTTTAAAAAGTTATCGGCAATCACAGTCGTAAAAATAGTGAAAATTATGCTTTTTAAAATAGTATGTAAAATAATTCCAATTAAAAAATGAATTTTAGAGGGCATTGGAGAGTAGATTTCTGGTACCTAAAAATGAAGTACAATGCTGACAATTTGATCCAATAGTCCCTTTTTCTTGCATATGGGCAATTTAATCTCAATTATTCTCTATTACGTTAAAAAATGATGTCTCTTCAATTGAGTGTGACATTGCAAATATTTGTGATACGAAAACAAACAAAAAAGATTATAAAAGTAGGTAGTTCTTTAGGAAGTTACAAGCAATCAAAGATAACGCACAAAATAGTTAATAATACGGTCCACTTAATAGTTTAAAATGAAGAGCCATTTTCTTACGCTGTCTTTAATTGTTTGTATTTCCTGAAAAATCAATATTTTTTAATGAATTGGGACCTAAATTTTAGATTTATTGTCTATTTTTATAATCTTTTTTGTTGGTTTTCGTATCATAAATATTTGCATTGTGACACTCAATAGAAGAGATATCATTTTTTAACGAAATAGAGGATAATTGAGATTAAATTGCCAAGTTCTAGAAACTACCGAACTTTTCAGTAGAAACTGCTTTACTCGTCAAGCGGTACGAATCTTTCGTCAGTTACGCGATTACATATACTATTAGAAAACTTCTATATAATTATATATATAGATATACAATTTTTACAGTTGAGGACGCAAATGCAAACATAATATATCTATATATGTAGAACTTTCCTAATAGTATTGTTGTTTTCTCAACAATCTGTATATGTAGAACTTTCCTAATAGTATTGTTGTTTTCTCAACAATCTGTTATATTTTTTTGGATATTTAAGAAGATTGTCATCAAGCCATGTTAGTAGTTAATAAAAATTGATAAAGTGATGGATGAATTTGTGCAAAATTCGCTTTAGGACTGGAATTAAGTTGGAGGCATTTATAAAACGGTTTGATTGATTTTTACTTGTGTTATCGTAAGGGAACGAAAATGCATTTTTTTTCTAGTGTGTGTGCGTGTGACAACTTCTCCTAAATACTTTGACTATTTTGACTTACAGCAGATTTGGCCTAAGTTCGATTGCCTTACGGTTTCAGTCATTTCTGCCGGAGATTTTTTCTTTAAGTGTTACACACACTTTTTAAATAGAACTATACTTTTCATGATTTTGAGTTAGAGTCTCATTGAATTCACCTGTGAGATAGAATTTTATGCATGCGAGGCGTCGTCATATCGGACATCACACGCATTACATTAAGTGATCGAAGAATTAAGCTATGTCAACGCACGACGCGCACTGTTTCTCAATGCCGCGGTGTTTAACTGATCATCGCGCACGTTAGTTATTAATGGAAGAAATTGCCTTACGTATAGGATCTTCATGAGGACTAGGCTTCTTGTTGACATTCAACGCTTAGCCAATTGAATGTTTGACTCTTCGAAAACGGCAGCTGTTCCCGATCTCAAATATTCTCAGATGTTAATACAGTGCATTTTAATACCGCAGCTGATCGCGCTGAAATCTGCGCTCTTATTTTTTCGCATGAGTTTTTTTGTATACAGAAAGGGAGCGGATAACATATCTCTTCCGTCTTAATCTAAGGTGAGACATTTTTTCCAACACGCGTTTTAACACTAAGTCATTGCATACACCAGCTTGACTTCAAATCATGATATAATACTAATTAATTCATTACTTAAATAATTGTGACCGCTGCAATATGCCTTGTTAATTTACATATAATTGCATTTTATTTCTTTGGTTACACTGGCTTAATTCTGGACCAAGGTACATTTGAATCTAACTAGGGATCTAACAATACAAAAAACTCAATTTAAATAGTTGCGTTGGGTTTGACAATTGGAGCAAAACTCTATACTAAATTTGATTTTTCAAAGCATAAATAGAAAAAGAAAATATCAAAAATGAAAAATGAACTAAATTGCATTCGATAGCTTATTAAATTAACTTCAAGTCTATATTTTTACCTTTCTTTTATAAATTCATATGAAACTAATGGAATCGAAATAAAGAAAGCATAATATTATGGGGCACGTGTGACACTCTAGGCGGGGCATGCAGGTTACACGCGACTGCGGCGTCTAGCGCAAAACAAGTAAACTTTAACCTATAAAAGGTTATTGACATATTTTTATTAGCAATTGATATGACATTTGTGCCCCCTTCCATGGCAAGCATGTCCCGCCAGGGGGCACGTGGAACTTTTTCTGATGTTGTCATTCTTCAATTTTTATAAAAAATATCTCATTTTATAAGTATTTTATTGAATTATTTTAATTCATCTTAGATTTAGTTACAAATTGCATATTTTAGATTTCTTTTTAAATTTGAATTAACTTTTTTATAAAATGATAAACTTAGAGTGTCTCTCGTGCCCCACCATCCCCTACACTTCTTACGAAATGATCAATCCCATCCTGGTCCCTTATCTATAAGTTTTTGTACGTTCCCAAATGGAAATTAAAACACATTCAATAATGAGCATCGAACTATGCTGGAGCCGGAAGATGGTTACTATGAATTGATCATTTCGGAATAAGTACTTTATACAATTTTAATCAAATTTCACTTCCAAGTAAGTTCTTTTAATTCTACAGTTGATTGAACCGGTAAAACTTATAGTTGTTCGATGCTGTAATAGTCATTTTTTAGTATGTCTAGAGGTGAATTTGAGCAAATCGCTTTCCGCGTGGATGGGTAGAAGAGGAACATCACGCTTTACTCTTATGATAATCATGAACCTGCGTATTGTGGGTTTGGCGCATTTGAGTCTTTTCTGCGCGTTAATCACAAACTGTATATTGGGTATGGTCAAAGAAGATAAATAAATAATTTCCCAATTGCAACTAATCCAAAAAGCGTTTAAGCGTCGAATTTAACGAGTTTGGATATTAGATATATTTAATTATTGCATCTGATAAGTCAGATTATCAACATCAGATAGATTCAGATTTTTAGGGTATTCTATGAAACTAATAATACTTTTCAACGTTGGCTAAAGCACAAACAAATACATAGACATACGTTGGCATGTAGCCAGCGTGTATCTGTGTATTCTTTTTGTATGCACAAGGCCATTTGAAAAGAATAGAAAAGAATGTACGGCACCGTAAATCCAACCTGACAAGCCCTATTTCTGTGATCGGAAGTATATATGGGATATTGCATGTCATTCATAAGAACCAAAAATAAAAATTTATGAGTAAAATTTTTCCAGATCAATTTCATAATTATTTTAAATTTCCAGTTAAATTTGTAGAGGGGGACCAAATTTCTGAAATATGTTACAGATAATTGTACGATTGAAAAAAGGCTCAAATTAGTCTCATACATTGTCCTATCTATTAAATACTGATCAATAATTACATAATTATGAAATTTTATATTAGTAGTAATTAAACTTACTGCTCTTCTTGTCTTAATTTTCATTAAAACATTAAATTAAAGTCATTCAGAATGTTCGCATTGGAAATCTCTAAATTCTTGAAGATTTTCTCAAATTGGTTTTATATAGAAAAACAAGACACTAATATAAGAAACAAATGTCCTAAAAAAATTTTATAAAATAATAAAAATTGACAGCAGACAAAAATTTAAAGAAATTTAAATGTGAATAACTTAAAAATGAAATTAAAAAATCTACAAGTATGTCAAGAATATCAACAAAATATTTTAAGGTGAGACCTTATGGAGAATACAATATTCAAAGAAATATTTGACCATTAGGAATCTATCATAAACTATTATAAGACAATATAATCGAGGATAAAAACTCTAAGCTATTTCAGTATTAATATTAAAAAGCGGGGACAAACATGATGTAATAGATTATCGCACGATCTCTATATTAAGGTCGTTCTTAAAAATGTTTAATGCGCTAGTTGCTAATAAATTTCCCGAAACCTTACTGACATTCGGTGATATGATATCCTCATGTAGACTATTTAATCGATGAGAGAATATTGAGAGTATCCAGAATAAAATTTTATTTTGTTATAAATCCTTTGAACTAATGAACTACAACTACTATTGACTACAACTACGAACCAGGTTTAAGTATATCGACCTACTGTTTTCATTCATAATTTACAATAATTATTTTAATTATGTAAAAATAGATTCCTTTTAGGGCAAGAAAAAGATAAAGAAGTATAATACAACTGTCACAGAAGTTTAAAGATTCAATTTTGTGTACTATTCGGTAGACTCGAGATTAAGATTCTTGATGTCCATGGCAATTTATATGACAATGAAATAATATACCATTAGATATAAGATCTAACATTTCTCTTAAGCAATTTAAGTGGTCTATCATAACTAATACAAGCAGCTTATAATTTGCTTGTCACTTTTATTGCGGCTCATCAGCTGCAATCGTGTTTGGGTTAGTATAACCAACGACGAATCAGTTTTCATTTTCAGCGATCCAGTTAAAGCCATCTAAGGGCCTGTGACATGGCATTAAGACACGAAGTTCAATATACAATAGATAACACAAATAATAATATTTCTATAGAAAAAGATCACGAAAACTATAATACACTTGTATGTAACATCATGAGCAAACTCTTATTTAGATTTTCTTGTGCTTTTATACTTAAGAGAATAAATAACTTTAATATAATTTATTTAAATAAAACTGAAACGTAAAGGCTATTATTTTTTAATCAAATAAAACTCGACTGGGATGAATATTAATGTAAAAGAACTATTATGTTTTACCTTTTTCACAAAAATAAAAATTATAATTTTTCATGGAAATTGTCATGTTTCTAAGCGAGAGCGACGACATGCGGATATCAGGTTATAAAATGAGTTATTTTTACTTATAGTATCTTTTTTATTATCTCTATCTCTATGAAAAAATTAAAATTAACTAAGCCAAATCTACTTGATAAATATCATTAGAATCTAAAAAAAATGAGCTTTGTAGTAAGAAATTAAAACAACTATATTCATTTAATAAAGGTGATAACGCAATGCTTACTTCCAAGGGTCCCCTTCGAGCGACTCCTCCGATCGATGCTTTACGAGATCTAAGGTATTTGTTGAATCATCCGAAAAATGAGAACTGCATCTTTTCTTATGTGGCAAAGTACCACCGAGATTGCCACTGATAGTGTCGGTTATGTTATTATTATCGCTTGCATCATCCTCCAGAGAGTCCTTCCCATCAAGATGATTTGGTAGAGAACCACAAAATTTGTATCTGCTACAAAAGACAAAGAAAATGTAAAAATATAAACTAAGTAGGTCTCTTAAAAACTAGTTTCTTGTGACAATTATTTTCATTGTATATATTCTCTCATTAAGATTTCAATCAGTCGCAACCCTAGATTCGTTGACAAAAAGTCTGAAATACCTAGGTATTTTTATTTTTAATAAAGAACAAAGCAAAGATTTTACAGATTATTTAAATTTTATCAGCAATTTTAAAATCAAGTGAATATACTTAGCTCAGAATCATACAAAAAAGCACATTTTGATATAAATATTTAATGCAAAAAAAAAGTCACAGGAGTCGAGCAAGAGTACTTTTACAAGTTACACACTTGTGTAACAATCATAATATCGACTGTTATTATGTTAGTCAAAGAAATATATGAAATTTGTTAATTAAAGAAAGCCGCATGTTAATGAATTGACGACGAATTTTCCATATTTATTCTACTACTTTATATTTATCAGTTTTTACGTATCTATATCAAATGTAAAGAATAGTTCTTCTCGTGTAAAGAGGTTTTTGCCTAATAAGTATATTTTGAGTTTATAAACTTGAAAATTATGTTCAACTATATAGCTGTATGCAAAAGCTTAAATTTTTATGTATAGATCAACACCTAAAATTTAATATTTGGAACATTATCTTCTAGTTTAATAAGAAATAGACACTATAAAAAAGTAAAAATTTACTTTTCTCTAGATGACTTGGAGCAGGGAACAAGTATCTTTCCAACACTAATGCCCTTAGAGTCGCAAAGATTTCCTGAGGACTGAGCTCGTCTTCCATTAAGGCCCTTGCCACTGTGTCTGCTCAGATTCGCACCCATATCACCCCGAAGGTGGTGATGCTGCTGTTTTAGCGACGTCGTTTCATGGTGTTGTGGCTCTGCTGGTTGGTTCTCTTTATTTGCAGCAGAGGAAAGTGTACTACCCTGGCGGGCTGGAGGAGGTGGTGCTGGATGTCGCGGCCGCTTAGCTAGAGATAAACCTTCGTGAGTTGATCCCCGATGCTGTTGCTGCGGAGTGCGAGTATTTACATCGGAACCGTTGAACGATTTGCAGGGTTCGCGGCGCTCTATAGCTGAGGACAAAACTCCATCGAGTATTGCTTCATCATCTGAAAGACAAAACGAATAGTAAGTTTTTATTTGAGCCGTACTACTTTCTTTTTTAATATTATCTATTACATTATTAAATATTAATAAGTTAGACACTCTTATCAGCAAAATAGAACGCTACTTCAATAAAATGAATGTGTTTATAATTTATATCATTTCTCTTAAACAAAAATCAACGAATTACATTACAAGAACTACTTATAAAATAATCTTATTAAGCTCATTAATTGTTTATTTTTTATTTTTCATTTATGCCTTGATAGATACAGCTACTACTGTCCACTATTTGTTCACCTAATCGTAATGTTTTGGTCCTGAGTTTAACCAATGCTTGAATAATCTTTGCGGGTGGTCAATAAAATATTGTCATCATGGTTTTCCGCAAATATGCCTGCGGGTACAATTAATAACGCATTTGTGACGTTCTTATCGATATGAAAAGGTTTTTTAAAATTACTAAAAAATAATTTTCTTCAATTTATTGTAAAATAATTTTATTGTGTATGATTTTAAAGAAATTATAAACAAAGATATTTAAAGTAGAAAGCAAGAGCTTTAATTTTCTTTTTGACCTTTCGATCACCCCTTCTCTTTAAACGTTAAAAATGGAATTTTTAAAGTAGTATACTGATATATACATGATCTGTTCTTCTATGCTTTTTACCGTTTTTTAATATTTTTCGTATATTTTTATGTGACCCTGAGATTTCAAATATTAATATAATGTAGAAGTTGTTCAAGAAAATGAAAGTTAATAGCGGTAAGATAGGTTTCTACTTGGACTATACATCTCTTAAAACCACTTATTTATCAAGGTATTTCAGTATCTAAGTTGAACTAGAGAACAACGTTGTTCTTTGATTAATTCCATATAACCATGCAAAATTTCAGATAATTTGTCAATACGATTATGAAGTTTTTCAATGTCAAAGTTTAACTCTTATACACAGGTTCTTATGGGAAGTGCCTTGGAAAACACAAAACACTTAGGATGCGATTTTTAGAAAATGATAAGAATGAGATAAAAAACTATTAGCAATATTGCAAATATATGTGAGAATGTTTGTACGAAATTTGAGCGCGATAGACAATAGCGATTCTGGGTACTGAAGAACGTAAATAAAACACCGAGTTCGTGGGCTGCGGGTGGGGGTGTGCGGTGAGAGGCATCGCGGTGTGGGGAGCGAAGGGACCCCCTCTTCACGCCCCGCGCACAGTGATCTACCCAACCTCCTTAAATAATTAACCCATCTGCAGGAAATAAACATGCTTTTTTCCAGCGCCCGGTTGCGGCGGTTGTATTTTCTACCTCGCTAGGCAAAAAAATCTTAAAGCAAAAGAATCTTACTTGGCTAAAGTGATACGAGTATCAATACATATATTAAGTAAATATTTAGTATACCTATATAACCTACAGATATGTGTTCGAAAAAGGGTTATCTTTTTGTAGAAGTTATAAACAATGTTAAAGATTTTGTACAAATTTTTTAGAAATTACGTTAATGTAATTATAATAATATATAGAAAAAAATATAGAAAATTATAAAAAGAAAATTTTCAATAGATCACAGCTCCTAAATACCATGAAATTTAAAGACCTTATATGTGAGTTGGGGAGCAGGTATAATTTTACAACCAACGTCGGGACTTAAGAAATTAAAAATACTACGTGACAAAAATCATTTATTGCGAGTGCATATACGCTAAGACCATGTGATAGCGAATAATAACCTAATTTTATTATTCAATTTAATAAAATTCGAATATTTATTTGGAAAACGAAGTCTGTCAGGCGCTCCGTATATCTAAATACTATACTTAGAAATTTTGTTTACTGATTCTATCAGCCATTCCATGAGATGTGCTCTTTTTGAAATAGATGAAAATTCTAGGAACACAGGTTCCTACTTACCGACATTGCGATTCTTATTTAACTAAATAATTTTTAATTATTTTTAAAAAAAAAAAGAAGACTGTCGGGCGCTCCGTATATATAAATACTGTACTCAAAAAAAAAATTGGAGTAAATTCATTAGTATTTGCAAAAGATATTCACATTCTAAAATGATGTCGGTATGTTACATCACCTTATGTCTGTATACAAAGAAATTTATATTAACTATTATCACCACTTCATAAGACAAAAAATGTTACCGCACTTAATATATTTTACTTTTTCTATAGACCGTAACTGATTTTTCATACATGGTTTGATAGAAATTTATAGACTTTTATAGTTCCATAGTTACGAAAAAAAAAAAAAAAAATAAGATTTTTAGACAAAGGTATTGCTGAATGTAAATTATTTAGTAAAAATTGCGAAGCTTAGGCATATCTTAATTTTTATCATGAGTTCAGGAGTAATTTTGGAAAATAAAATTTAAAGGAAGCTTGTAAAAGATTTTTTAAGAAAATGAAAAATGAGATAGGATTATAAAATAATATTCAAAGGATTCGCAGAAAGTCTGAGCTAATGTATAGCATTCTTCTTAAATATTTGACTTCTACATCAAAAGTGTCGCAGAAGGTTTTGGTTCAAGTCTGGCTTATTTTCCCAGACTTATCGATGCAAAAAATCTTCCCAAGATTTTTAGATGAAAAAATGTGAATCTGTCATAAATTTCGAATTTAAGAGAAGATTTTTGTCAAAGACTTGCCTAGATAAGCTAAAATGCCTGGCAAAAAGTTTGGCCTTTTAATAGGCTTTCACGACATAAAGTTTGAGAGAAAATCTGGAATAATCTCATTAGATGGTCGTATATGCCAGACTTTAGCTAGACTTGACCCAAACTTTTTTTTACTTATACGCACTAACACACACACACACTTACACACACACAAGTATAACACAAGGTACACGCGCACATAGTACCCATACACAAAGTTTTAAAAAGAAAATCAAAACTATAAAGAAATAATAAAAAGTACAATCTTTCTTTCTTTTTTATACAATAATGAAAATATACGGATTTATCTCAAACTTAAGCCAGCTTAAATTAGAAGGTGACAGACCAAAAAATAGGCATATTATTACAAATTTTTGCAGCCCTAGCGTTAAGCGTATTTTCATGTCTTTCTGTTGCTCAACTTTACGTAAAGCGTTCATAAGTTCAACAACTGAGGTTCAATATTAAAGAGTTCTTTTAAAATCTTTTTAAGAAATTCTAATTTTAAAAAAGCATATATTTTTTAAACAGATTCAGAAGTAATAAACTAAAAAAACTTCTTAGTATTTTATGATCGCAAAAGGGATGTATTATGAACATGTGCGTGCATCTGTGAGCGACCTATATGAGTGCGCGAATGTGTGTGAGGTGAGGCGGTCAACGAAAGAGTGCTATAACTAGCACGTGTACGCGAGCGACTCGAGATAGTCGCTTCACAAGCAGCACGAAGAGCCTGGAAACTTCTATTTTGTGCTTTGTGCAGATTATTTTCGTATAACATTTGTTTTGTTTTCGGTCTGTCTCACACTTTTGGAATACTTTCAGGAATTGTCATTAAACACGGGTATATGTGGGATTTTCGGAAGCTTCAATGTTTAAGTTAATAGATCTATGAATTTCAGTTCACTTATATAATTTGAGTATTATGTTCTTGTATATCAGATTTTATTCTAATGCATACAGGTTGTTACTAATCGGATATCTCCAGGTCGTTTTTCTTCGTCCTGAAAAATATAATAGCTTAATCAATTTTACGCGTGAAAAAGATGATTAAAAATTTTAAAATAAGCTATGAATTTCTAACTTCTCAAATCTCTTCTTTTAAAGGAAAAGATTAATCTTTTACAAATTCTATTTTCAAAAAAGCATACCTTTTACGTGTATAAAACTCACTTTATATCAGTTAAATATTCATGGATTTATTTACTATTTATATTCAACGCGCTTCGCACGTATGACTTATTGATTTATTTTTCATTTTTGGGATTATGAACATGATCAAGTTAGTTGTAGTTTAAAACTTTCTTTCAATTAGTTTAAATTATAAGATAATAACGTAAGTTTGGTCAATATAATAATGACATTTTCTTATACTATTTTAATTCTTCAGTTTTAAATACTTAAACTCAACAATCCAATTTTAAAAATTCAAATATATTCGATGTTAGAGCTTATCCCATGTAGACCAATCAAATGAGCGAGCAACAACCAATAAAAGCAGAAAACAGATTTAATCCACCACTTTTTTCAGAGAAGATTTCATAGTTATTTATGAAGTTAATCTTAAATTGACTGTCCCTTGCAACATGCTAAAAAGGTTTTAAAAATGACTATTTTTACAACTTTAAACAATCAAAGGTGGCTAGAGAAAATTGGGAATTTCTGTTCTTTTCTAACGATCAGTTTAAGTAGTGCTATTTTATAATTTTCTCTCTAGAATTTTGAGAGCTTTGTTTATTTTCAAGAAATAAGTATCTTGAGCATGGTTTTGAATTTTAATTTTATTTTTTTTAAATACTTTCGTAATTTTTAAATACTTCTTTTGACAATATGAATTTTTGTAAAGTAACGTTTAATACAGAAAAAACATTAATTTGTTAATAACTTTGAAAGTATACGTAAAAATAAGCAAATTAAATTTAAAATTTCAGAGACAAAACGTACATTTTTTTTAAAAAATCGCATTTAAAAAGGATTTCATTGTTCAGTCTTTCAATAATAATCAAAAATAAAATTGAACACTCGCTAAGTTACAGCAGTTTAAAATCTAAAATTTATCTTTTTAGAATATTCGCCTAATATCTTGCATATACGTTTATTCTACCTTCTGGTGGTACTACATCTCGCCGATCGTGGTAACCTGCAAATGTACTATTCTATTCACCGCTGAATCTCGTTTATTAAACGAGCTCGTACTTTATACGTATAGCATCGTCATTTACATACACGAAAATATGTACACATTACACATATCTACGATATGCTATAACACAATCGCATTGCTTTCATTATCATCATCGTACCTTGCATATTCTCTTCGCAGCACGTCATCGCTGCGTCAAATCTCCTTATCATTTTTTAATCCCTCGGACTGCTACATAGTCGTGGCTCCAGCGACATGCGCTGGCTTCCTCCTCCTGTTGCGGTAGCTCAGCTGCATTCCAAGCCGCATTTCATTCGCTTATGCCGCTGCTTGCGAAGTCGGTGGCAGTGGCAGCATAATCGCAATCGGCTGCGAGCATGCGAAGTGGATCGCACGATGCCCGCGTTCACTACTTGTACACTCACAACTTTGTACACGTTTGTGGAAAAACAGCAAATGTGTGCGTGTGTTTATGTGTGCATATGTGTGTATAAGTGAAAGAGAGAGAGAGAAAGAGAGAGATAAAGAGAATAAACACTTGTACACTAAAAATTAAAATGAACACCACTTTGGAAAATCACTAAATTTCACAGATAATGCGCGATCGCAAAACCACAAGACACTGAGGGCCACTGCTCTACACTGCAACTCGATTTGGTCGTCTATTTTGGATACGCGGGACCGGATTATATTCGTGACAGCGACCAGACGAGGCAGCTTTGGAATGGACACACTTCAGACTGTAGCGCACACGGTGATGCTACGCTCAGGAAAGAAGACAGCGGCTGCTGCTGTCTGCCTCGGTAGACGACTGGAACGTTTCTGGCCTCGATCACGGCTACTTGGAGAACACCGACAAGCGCGCGAGAGAGCCAAGTCGCTCGACTCTCTTTCTCTCTCCCTTTTCATGTTCTGTCTCTCTCCCGCTCTCTTGCTCTCCCGAGGAACTCCCGTTTCTTCGTGAGAGATGCCCCTTCTCTGGCGAGCGCGCTGCTCTGACGGCAGGAATGCCCCTCTACTCGCCATACCTCTTTTATTTTCTTTCCTCGCTGCTCCGCTGCTGCGTGCAGTGCTCTGTAGCGAGTTTAATGTGCGCACGCGCGACCGTGCGTGCGAGTGCGAGTATGTGGATTTGGGTGCGTGGAGATATGGGTGTGGGTGTGAACGCGTGTGCGTGTGTAAACGTATTTCACCGTAGTTGCCAACGATCCAATGCGGTTCTTTTGAATGGCTCTGATTGTAGGATTACAACTCTGACTGAGCACGCACACTGTGAGCATTTCCACGGAGTGATTGACTGCGAGTTCCTACTGCTTCACGGTCCAAATAATTAATGAATTTTATAACGCATTCTTATTGAAGAGGATAGCTTATCGGGTTCATACGCTATGAATACCTAGGAAGTGCTCAGCATTCCGAGGTGTGGTAAGCTTTAACGTGCGGGAGACGACTGCCCTGTTTTATAATGTACATTTGTGTACACTGAAATAGGTTCAAAAGTATTCTCTAATTTCAAAAGTCTGAAAATGAAAACAACGCCCATTTACAGTCTAAAATTTAATAAAACTTAAATTATTTATTTTTATTTAAATAATTTGTTATCCTGTTGAAAATAAAATGTCTTTCATGTCTCAAAGCAAATATTAATCTATTTTAACGTTTCATACATGAAGTCCGTTAGTTTTAGATAACAAGAAAAACGCAATAACTTCGATTTGAATAAAAACAGTAATAATAAAAGAGTATTTTTCTTACACGAATAATAAAATATAAATAACAGGCGCGTAATAGTTCATTTTATTTGATATTAAACAGTATTAATTGAATCGGTTTCTAAAAAGTTCGATTATAACGAAAGTTTTTTTATTCAAGTCTTTACAAAATCCATCTTTATACATATGTAAAAAATGTTATACTCTTTGTGAACCGCATTAAAAGATTATATGTATAAATATATTATGTATAATTCTATGGAAAGTTTTCCCTAACTTGAGCGTAAAAACGACGAAAAAGGATTTGGCTTCACACCTTTATAGTAATTTTCATATTTTAATATAATTAACCAGTATTAAGATTATGAAAATCGACAAAAACTGCCACAAAAAGAATTAAAGTAGAAGATAAAAGTTTTACTTTACGCTAAGAATGGTTACATCGAAAAAATTTTCAGAAAATGATGGAAAACAATGAAAATCTTAAGAATTCCATGAATACTAAAACAACGCTTATTTGTGTATGCCTTTGTGTGTGCGTGTGTGTGTGTGGGTGCGCGTGTGCGTGCGTGCGTGGTGTGTGTGTTTGTGTGTCCGTATACGCTGATATCTCTTGATCTACTCAACCAATTTTAACGAGAGAGTGATCATTTTTTTTTTAGATTTGGCTTCCACAGTTGGCGTTAATATTCTATTTTTGTAAAATTAATTTTTTTATAACCATTTTTTAATTTTCAAAATTTTTATTTTCTATTTTTTTAATATTTCTACCCTATATTTTTTATATATTGTGAATTCTCTGTATGTGGGATAAAATTCTCTACAATTTAAATAATAAGTGGGTAAAATTTCAAGTCAATAAATTGAAAATCTATTTAGAAAAAAAATGAAGAAGTTTAAACCATATTTTCTTGAATAACAAATGACAGACTAAAGATAATTAAACTTAAAAAAAAAGAAATTGTAGGTAATTTGACGACCTTTAAGTAAAAATTGATTAAATTAAGTAATATCTACCGTAACATATTTAAAAATTAAAAAAAAACGAAAAATTCAAAATCGTTTTTTTGGTTATAAAACAAAAGAAAAACGAAAAAATGAAAAAATAGGTTATCCTATCTCTATTCTCCTTCGAAACGAAGAGAATAAGCTTTACCCGATGTCAATCGGTCAATTTGTTCAAAAGTTATAGCTGGTACACATACATACACACACACACACACACACACACACATACAGACACGAAATTTTTTTTGCTCAAAAACGACGGATTTTCGTGCCAAAAGTCTTAAAACA
>JAWWEQ010031503.1:0-22378 GCA_035583055.1 Torymus tubicola
AAACATAACCTAAGCGGACTTCTGCGATTCCCCCACGCCGCACTTCGGCATATATGGCGTATTTTTTTTCTCAGTGTTGCTACTCGCTCTCTCTCGCGCGCACGCGAGTGTTTGCGACTGCCGCGAGGAATTAATGGCGGGCCGATGAACTTTATTGGGCTCGATTAAACGGCCAATATCAGCTGATTTATAGTAGCTTGGTGTATATGTATGTGTGGGTGCTCTATACCTATACGCTTTTGTATATATATAGTATACGTATATATCGTATCGATTTTTGCAAGCGCGTGCTCGGTTAATTAAAAAGGAAGGAGCTACTGGCGTGTGGCGCGCGCACCTGCGAGTCGATTTCTTCTTTATTATACGCGAGTGCGCGTGAAGTAGAGAAAGAGAAACTTAGTGTCGAGACGATAAAAGAGAAATAAGATCTGTACGTGCGTTTAGCTGATAATGAGAAGGTTGAGGCGTATAAGTTCATATATATACGCAACTGCGGAAGGATATATGGATGTATAAGAAGGTGTGTTGTTGTGTATACGTTCCGTGGTATCGGGTGATCGGTTGTGTGCAGAAAAATTCGAGACGACGTCCTTTGATTGAATAATAAAAACATAAACGCCGGAAGGTAAGCTATATGGCAATGAATGCGTTTATTGTGTTATATGCGGGTGTATTGAGATATATATATATATAGGTATGTGTATATAAGATTATTGTCGTCTGCTAAGAAATGATTGTACTCTGGAATTATTTGAAAAATATACACGTTTATAAGTGGAACGTCCTTTTCTAGATATGTTAAGCAATTCTTTTTTATTGTATTATCAATGAGCTATTGGAGTTTTATAATAAAGATCGTCAAACATAAATTTGCCTCACTTGTCAACCTTTATACAAAATAAAAGGAAAAAAATATCTACACGAACTCCACTGTCGAAAACACGCACAACCTCCACTCGCGCTGACAATTTATAATTATTACAGAAAACCATTTGAATACCAGCCATCACCATAACCGCAGCCACAAAAGACAGTTCATCATCAACCGAAAATTATACGGAATTTCCCGCCACGTCTATATATATATATATATATACACACACACACTACACTTCCTACCACCCTCTTCTCACTCGACGCGCGTGGCTAACCATCGCGCGCTACACTGCGGATCAATTTAAGGTATTGTGTCTAATATTGAATTAGCGGTCACCCCCTCGTCCCTCAGATTCGCGCGGTTTTAATCATACCTTCACGGTACTGCGTATATGTATACACATATACATTTTCCCGCCCACATCAGCTTTTGTAATTTAGCAAGCGCATGACGAATAATCGCGACTGCTTCTCCAAGACGCGAGCCCGCCGTGCTGCGGATTGTAATTCGTTTACACGAATCTCGTTAATTGCACGCGCGGGCGGGCGGGCGCGCGCCTGGATTTCCGATAAATTACGTGCAGAGAGCAGCGCGTGGTAGAAAGGGGGGGAGGGGGAGGAGGAAAGGCTGGTTTTATCGCTGACGAATGTCTGATGCCACACTGACGAATTGTGCGAGCATAGAACGTGTTGCTCGTGGTACTGCTGCGCTTTGACTTTTCGATGCTGCTGGTGTACTGCAGGTGTATATATATATGTGAATGTGCGGTATAGTTCGAAAGAGGGGGTGGAGAATTAGTGCGGGCGAGAAGAGTGGTGTGTTGCATATATATATATATATATATATATATATAGGTGTGGCTTTGATGGGCGCCTACTACCGTACGAGTCTTAATTAAATGCTCGTTAGGTTTAGGGCCGCTAATATTGGAGTGGACCGAAGAAGCGGTATAGGCGACGCTATAGTGTATATATATAGTTGGCGCGAGCGCGCTACACTGATTTCAAATCTATAGGAAGGTGCGGGTCGCCTGTCTGCGGTAAATTGATTAAGGATTGAGGTGATTGGGTTTTATTTTTCGCAGTTTCGATGTGGACGGTAGTGCGAGGCTGTGGTACAGTGTTGATTTCGCTTTCTAATTGGAATGTCAAACGCGCAAAATGTTTGCCTGTGTGTGTGTGATGTTTTTAAACATTATATATATACATATATATGTATAAGTTTTCTTCTATGGCTGTCATTTACATTATTAAGTAGTATTTTTAAAAACGCGCCGCAGAAGTGCAATTATTCTGAAAGCATATATAAATATTGAATTAATTCGGTCGGTAAATACAAAGAAAATGTTAAATTAACAAAAATAATAATTATTAAAAAATGGATGATTTTCCGATGATGCGCATCATGTGTAGCTTGAAAAATAATTGATTTTACGTAGTAAGTTTACTTTGCGTTTATCTGTTGTTTTATTCTTCGTCAGATTTATTTAAAGTAAACATTATTCGAGATATGAATGTGTGGTAAATTTATGAAAGTGACGTAGAATAATGCGATTCGCTACTGGTGGTGACGTCTCATGTTTGATGAATTTTATTTTCTGTGCGTCAGTGAGTTTTGCATTATTTTTTAAATAATTTTTTGCTGATTTATTTAATTTCAGCATTAATAAACAGAATGCATGAAAAAAAATAATTAATTGATGATTTATAAAGATATAGTTTTTTGTTAAAAGATGTTGTTTTCTTAATTACAATAATGTCTGCTGCATCATTTTTGTAAAAAAATTAGTTGAAAAATTTATCAAATTGCCTTGTCTTTTCATTAATTTTCAACTGCTTTGTAAAAATGTAAAAAAATTTTTTACTTGTTAACATGAAAAACAAAATATGAGATTATTAAGCTGGAAATATGTGAATGCGAATTGTTATTACACGCCAATTATTTATGCATGTATTACCAAACAAATATATGTATTTTGATTTAAATTACATTTATGATCAAAAGCTTTTTATATTTTAATTAAACTTCAATAACAAAAGAAGAAAAAAAGCACGCAACAATCACTTAATAACAGTACTTTGTCATTTTACTATACTTTTGTCAATGGGAAATTTTGTAAACATGAAAATTGTACAATCCTTTCAAATTATTGGCTTCACATAAAACAAAAAGAATTTTAAATTCACCTCACAATAGTCCTGAAATTTTTACAAACTCTGGAAAATTCTCAACTGTTTGTAACATGCTCAATAAACAGACATGCATAAGGTTTCATTGACGCGTCCTCAATTCAAATCCACGTGCGTCGCGTATGTAGAAGGCATCAAGGACCGGATATAGTCGCGAAAAAAAAGACAAAAAAAAGAAGAATTCGATCGAGTCGTCCCTGTGTGCGGCGGACGCGGAAACGCACGACCGCTCGGCGCGGAGAGTCCCGGTGAATTTGGCACACAGAGATTTTGGCCACGCGATAAACTGCTCAATTTTTTCCAGCGTCGTATTATTCCGTACGTATATACGTATACATATATATATATACCCTCGCGTACTCTTTTATTCTCTCTCTCTCTTTCTCTCTCTATCGCTAGCCTCTCTTTATCTCTGCCATCTTCCCTCTCTCTGTACGCCGCGGGCGCACGAGTTATTTTTCCGACATGTATATACATCTATATAGTCCCGTGCAATCGCCATTGTAAGTGATTACCGCAAGCACGCGTGCGTGTGCGGGTAGAGAATACGCAAGCGAAAAAACGAGATTTTCGCTTCGACAAATGTAAAACCACATATACAGTCGTCCGATCTCGCGCGCGCGGGTATGTTTGCGAATGGCTTTCCCATTCTCTCTCTCGCTCGCTCGCTCTGTATGTCTACTCCCCTTCGAACGATCGGAATATTGATTAGCCTTGATTATTACGGATGCTGCCCGCGCGCGCGCGTATATTCGTCGGAGCGAGCAGGGATTTGGAATTTTTTGGAATAGGTAATAGCCGCCCGTAACGGGGCGGACGTATAAAAAACCCAAAGAGAGAGAGAGAGAGGAGGAGTTCTTTAAAAGAGCGAAGAGAGAGAAAGAGAGAGATGCGATGTTCTCGTTCATTCTCTGCGGCGACGACACGACGCGATATATTTTTATCCGACGCGCGCTCGCCGCCGGGTAGGTATTTGAAGAATTTCGTATATGTGTATACGTATGCGAGCTTCGCGAGCGGAGAGTGTGTATAATAAGAGTGACACATCGCGTGCTTGCGGACCTTGACATTAGCTCGCGATCATTTTCCCGCGTGCTACACACATATATGTATAT
Source organism: Torymus tubicola (assembly GCA_035583055.1). Classification (NCBI taxonomy): domain Eukaryota; kingdom Metazoa; phylum Arthropoda; class Insecta; order Hymenoptera; family Torymidae; genus Torymus; species Torymus tubicola. Next base: position 4,182 of record JAWWEQ010031503.1, read on the forward strand.
CTATATATATTACAGACATCGCACGCGTTCGGCCAACGTGCGCTGATGATAATTATCGCGCGGGACCTTCGATATTGTGCAACACTATTGCCACGCTTTTTTCCGTATGTATATATAGCGCCGTGTAACCGGCGTAGGCAACTCTTTCGATTGATGAAAATGTATGATGTTCAGACACGCGCGCGTTAATTGAGAAATTGACGTACACGTCTAATGACTGTTATATATACGTGTGTGTATATATATATAACATGTGCGTCAAGACTTCCTATGTTTGTTTTGTATATAATAATACGATGGTATAAGCTGCGCGCTATTTGTCTTTGGGTAAAAACTTTTTATACGCTCTGTTGGTGGCGAATTAGCGGCATTGAGCGCGCGCGCCTCTGTAAGTTTTGTCGAGTCATTTAGGAAAATTAAATTTTTAGTAGATATACATGGTATACAATACCTGTGAGTGGATCAAGGGGGGGGACTAATTATTATTCGGGAAATGTGCGTATATGAGAAAATAATTACCTAAATGGACGAGGATGATGTAAAAATGCCGTGATTTTAGTCATTTCACGGCCCGCGCCTATGTTACCAGTTCTCTCGCATCGCTAGTGTCGAAAAGATTTTAAGATGTTGTATAGAGAAGTGGGCAGGGTTGAGCGCACGTCGTCTTTAATGATAATTAAATGTAATTAAATGTAGAATATTTTAAGAGAAAAATAATTCAAGCGCATAGCGCACCCGCGTATATAAGAATCTTAACGAGACGCGACGTTTTCTTCTTTTTATATTTTTTTTTGTAACTTTCGTCCCTCTTTTAAAAAAAATCTCTTAATTAACTCGGTAAACATCTCCTAAAACAAACCTGATATATACCACTGGTAAGACGCGAGGTAAAAATCTCCGCTCGCTCGTCCCTATGACTTTTCCCCAAAGTTTACACACGTAAAACTAACAACACGCGACTCCGGAAGAAAAACTCCCTTCCCTTCTTCCATACATACATACATACACACACACACATACCGTTACGACACTCCATAAACATTTCCAGGACAATTAATGCAAATCGAGCGACGACGACGACGACGACGACGACATCGCTCGACAAGTATATATACGCCGACGGCGGTACTCGCGCGAGCGCCCGCATTCGCGCAAAACCAGTCGGAAAACGAGCCCCTCGTCTCTCTCTCTCTCTCTCTTTGCTCCTCTTCCTCCGACGCGCTAATTAAGCGACGCGTCGCCGTGTTAATTCAGAGGGTGAATGCGCGACGTCTGTTCACCCTTCCCTGATGTGCTACTACTGCACTTCCGCGACTCGTCGTCTTCTTTCGCGAGTAGTATAAGTAGTAGTACTAGTACCGCGACGCGAGTTCTTCTTCTTTTCTTTTTTTTTTCTTTTTTTTTTGAAGGAGCACGACGACGCAGGAGGGTATATATAGGTACCTACTGCGCGAGGAAGAGATGCATTGTTTCGCGTATATATATAGGGATGAAGGTTTTGCTCGGATAAGGGTGCATGCGTTTTTTTTTCTTTTTAGAGAAGAGACAGAGGTAGTTGGTAGAGTTGATAGGGTAGATGATGATGTTGGGTGCGGAGGGTGGACGGAGGGAGATGCTTTAATGGTACGGGTTTTTTCGTTTTGGAAAAGTACCGACGACTCGCGCAAGCCCGCGCGCGCTAATGAGCGTTGACGTGGTTTATGGAAAAGTTTATTTTGCGGTAAGATATTGTTTGGTGTTGAAAAATTTGAACTTTATATAATACGTGGTCCTGGTTTGCATAGAGGAGTTCACAATTTGTTGTTCTGTTGGTTGTTTGATGAAAACCAAACCGTTTTCCATCGAAAAGGGAAATGATTTGTATTGTAAAACTTAATGTTTATTTAACAAAAAGAACAAATTATTAAATGAATGTATATATAGAAAAATAAGTGTAACTTTGGACATCTAATCACAACAGGTCAAGGTAAATAATACCCGTATACATATTACGCTTTACAAATTATTATTAATTATTTCAATTATGGTCATTAGCGATTTGTCAACATGAGCGAACTAAAGTGTTTCAATTATACAGTGAGCGTAAACAACGATAACCAATTGAATAATAGTCACACTTTTCAATTGTCTATCGAACCAAGGTCTTTTGCCCCCTTTGTGCCAATTACACAGCGTCATATCGCTTACAACTATGATGAACTGAAAGAATAAGAAAATTTCACGACGAGCGAAAACATTATTCAAGAACGTGTGACTTTAGTGATAAGGCCTATATATATACGAGCGAGACAATAAATTACCAATAATTTGCTCCCCTTATCTCGCACTCTTATATTTACGAAGGCATTCGCTTGGGTATAAGTAATGATGTGAGTATATTATTTAACTGCGCGCGGAAAGACAGCGAAAGCTTTTTTGACGAAATTCCATGCTATGATCCGCGAATAAACGCGGCGAACGTCGACTCTTTTTTTATCAGTACCGCGAGTTCGTGTGGTTATCGTTCGGTTTTTATATACGCGCTTCACGTGAGTACATCGTGGCGGCGAAAAAATACAGTGAGGCGGCCGACTGTGTATACTTGTACGAGGAAATTGATGCACTTGTTGTCGAGAAAGCCGCTACATGTTAGGAAGGTTGAAAAAAAAAATTTTGATAAAATTGAATTGTGACTTAATAGACAAACAAACGTAGAGATAAGGGGATCTTCTTATTATACAATGTATATTAGAATAGTACATAGACTGTGTTTTATGTTATGTACTTTTACGTTATATATCAGGAATCATTATATAAAAATAATTAACCCTCAAATAAAATCTGATAAGTATATCATATTCAGTAATAACACTTGATTTTCTTTATTGCTATACGCTTTCGTCATCATCAATAAAATCTAAAATTAACAAATATATACCAGACAGTTTCACACGCAATTCGTCTGAGCCACGTATACACTGAAAGAAACAATTTACACCCGCGGTACCCCGGAATACTGTACGTTCTATCAAACAATCATTGCGATTTCGTCGGAAACCCCGTCTTTTCCAGTACCAATTTTCCGTCCCACTTCCCATCCCTCCCTACCTAAAAGAACCATGTTAATTAATCCAAATTCAATCTTTTCCTATACCCGTAAACACTCCCCCCTCTCTCGCTCTCTTTCTCTCTCTTTCATTCTTTCCATCGCTCTCCGATTGTTTCTCATTCTCCGGTGCATTAGCTCAGCGTTCGCTCCGCACAAGCGTTCCGGCTCACGTGTCGCGAAAGGCCAATTGTCGAGCTGCTTTTTCCATTTCCAGCTCTATTCGATTTATCCGTGATTTTTCTTTGAGAAACGCGCACTCGTTTTCAGCGGCGTCGAAGCGTGTAAATGTGCGCGCGCATGAGAGAAAGAGAGAGCGAGCTGGGTTACGGGGGTGTGTTGACTCTCGCCGCTGGATTAATTATCTCGAGATACGAGTAAAGCGCGCGAACGTGCACGCAGGGGTAATGGCTTTGGAAGAGAATGCGGGTGTATGTGTGTATAATGTGCGCGATGATGAGAAGTTTGAGCGATTGAAGATTATGATTGTCATTGGATCGTGTGCGAGCGATTTTTCCCTTTTTTTCATATAAGTGACAAGGAATAATGATGCATGTGTATATGTGCACAGTTCGAGTGGTATGTGAACAAAATTTTTTTTTTCGAGGTCTTTGTTTTTACGGTCGGGTGAATCGAGTCTTTATAACGGGTTGGGTGAGGTGCAAAGTGCAATTTTTATAATTGAAGGTGGTACGCGTGATGATAAAAGAATATATTTGTCAAAAGTTTCTTTTCTGGCATAATAATCATCGGCTTTTATTTTTCACATGACCTGAGATAAAAGTGAGGGCGTTTGAAAGTGCGAATTTTCAGCTGTACCTTGACACAATCGTCAAGTGATAACATTCTTCGATCAATATTGGTCGAAGAATCTAAAAAATTTATTTAATCTAATCCAAATACTGTTTGTCGCGATAAAAATTAAGTATATCGGTATATAAACATAGATATACACGTATATATTCAAGCAAAAATATAAATACATAAAATTTCTTAAGAGTGCCTCTTATCTATCATAAAAACCATCAACCTACTTACTCGTATATACAGTAAATTTTGAAAGTAATACACCTATATGTATACACTCCCAAACATTCTCTGAAAGCACTTTTTCGAGGAAATATTTGCGCGTCTCGTTATATACATCACAATCCGAACTGACTCGAACGCAAAGAAAACCTTCCGGGCCTCACCTTTGCCCACAACATACATATATCGAAGAACATTAAGAGCACACACACGCATACATACACATACAACCATGAACCAAATATACCATTAAAACAAACCGTCGACGCGGCGACATATCATATTATGACCTAATTCACGTCCTCGTCATTTCCTTCGCCTCCACAGCACACTCTCTCTCATACCGCAAACTCACACGCGATCTTGAAAAGTTCACCAACTCTCTCTCTCTTACCCTCCTCCTCTCACTTCTGCAAGCGCAAACAAGTAAACGCGCATGAAGCTTTCCTCTCGCAGCTGTTTTCTCACTGCCGCTGTATAGCCGATGACGATACGGCGCTCGCGTCTTATTTTTAGCCACGCACATACATACACATACATACATATAACAGACAGAGACGAGGGCCTGCCTCAACCTTGTGAGCTCGTTCGTTCGCTCGCTCGCTCGCTCGCACACGCGGTTGAAATTGCAAAACCGGTCGCGCGATATCTCGAGGAGGCACGATCAGACACGCCACGCAAAGGTGAAATTTCAATGGACAAACAGTGCAGTGGTGTGGTATATAGTAACGGAGAATCGAAAACGTATACAGCGAGTGGAGATGATTTTGGCGGATGATGATAATCGATATAGATTTGGCATTGACGCTCGCGCGTGTCGTTTATTTTTTTATTTTTTTTTGTTAGTAGTAGAGGAATGCGAGACCGAGGATGACGGGTTTTCGGTTGCAGTGTATAATACGAGTATGCTGTGTATGTATACTACTGCAACGTGCGAACTGAAAATAGCGATGAATGCAGCGACAGAGAAAGAGCAATTGTCGCGTGTAGCCTGCGCGTGCGTATGTATATGTAGGTATGTCTATATAAAAAGTATATATACAAAGTTGCACATAGGTATACATTTGGTTGTGTTAAATTTAATTAAATATTCATTAGCTAGAGCTGTATAACGAATTCATTCGTGATTTACCGTACGCAGGCGCGTGCTAAAAATAAAGTTAAATTTAACTTTCTGATTCCGTTGAAACGCGCGTGCAAAAAAAATACACTTAAAAAAAAAAGGTTTCAAATAAACCTATCCTCTTCTTTTTTATATTTATCTATATATATATACACACACACATACATTTGACACAACCACGAGTCATCCTGTTTTTCAACGAGAACCCGGAATAAAAACCCGATTTTATTTTTCCCACCGCGCGGGCGGGCGAGCGATTGTACGGGCGCCGACGAAATCGTCAAGAATGCAGATTAGAATTTCAATCTGTTTACCTCGTGCGCGCGGCCGTTCGCCATACCTACTACTAGCGCCTATAAATTACTTGCGTGCAGGCTCTAAAAGTCACTCCCCTATAGAGCGCCGCGCACATATAACACGCACACGCGAGTTTCGTGTTTCGCTAAAAGCGAATTTGAATATACTATACTCGTATATACGTGTATATATATATATACATATATATGTATGTGTATGTATACATCAGAAAATCTCCAAATTTTCTTATCGCACTCGAGCATACATGGTACACACGTTTCAACGACCTTTACGCGTAAGACAGCAACGACAGCAGCAGCAACAACAACTGTTCTACACAAACATCCCTGTAATATATATATATATACACACACACACACACACACACACACACACACACACACACACACACACACACACACACACATAGAGTAAACGTACGAGTCTTTTTATTGGACAGTCCATCAAGCTGTTATTTATATATATATATATACTAGAAGAAGGAAAAAAAATTCCAACACGTCGCTCTGTATACCAATCAATCGCGCGTGTATATACGGTGAAATCATCCATATCACGCACGTGATCCTCTCTACTCGCCCAATTAACGCATCTATCGTGCTCGCGCGAGCGTCGAAAACAAATAGCACGGCCCTGATGGTGGTGCACGCTTCACACATATAGGCGGGCTTTTTCTGGGCCATTAATTACCCGCACTCGGCGAGTGAGCGGTGGTGGCGGCGGCGGCGGCGGCAACGGTGCGAAGTTATGTAATTTCGTTGCATTAGTAACTTTCGCATAAACTGCTACTACAATTACGCGAGACCTGCGCGCGTGTCTCGGCCTCGTGTCTCGCGAGCCCTCGTCGTTGTCGCGCGTGTATGTATATATAGAATACACACATACACGGCAAGCGCCTTTTAATTATATTCTCAAGCTGAATAATATTTCTGTCCGCGCGTAGTGTATGTATAATTAATGGCCGTTACTTGTATACGGCATCTCAGACAGCAACAGCAGCAGCAGCAGCAGTAGCAGTAGATTTGATTTATATTACGTAAGATGATTTTTATTCTTTCTTTACACCAACGTAGAGTTGTGATATGTCTAAGCGTCGTCTATATAGATGCCTTTGACCCTTCCTTTTGTCTTCGAGAGCCTCTCGCTGAAATTTGCTACGAAGCTGTCGCGAGTATAGTATACGTATAGAGCTAGGAGAAAACGCTCGTATAAAAGAAGTGCTGTTGCTGGACTGATAAAAGCGGACAAGTACTGCGAACGCTCTATATAGCTGTACATTGGGTTTTTGAGGTGTTTTTTTTTTGTTGGTTAAGTGTCGTCGACCTTGTTCGTCTATATATATAGAGAGAGGTGTGCTCTGATCGCTGCTTCGTTCGCGGGTGAATAGACGTGAGTGAGACACGGTTTTAGGTTTACGAGATTTGGGAGTGAATTTCGGAGTGACTCTCGTGATTGCGATGGTGCGGTGAAAGTTCGCGCGTAATCCAGTGCTTTTGAGAACAACTTGAACTGGAAAGAACCGAGTTGCGCTTAGTCACACAGCTTTGCGAGTGAAGTATCGTATTGATTAAATGGTTTACTTCTGTAAAATAAAGCGACAATTTGCTCGAAAATTTCGCAAATAAACGATAATCATGAATTTTAGGGCCGTGCATATATGATTTTTCTTTTATTTCTTTTATTTCTTTTTTCGGAAATAGATTGAAACGAAAACCAAACACTGGTAAGTTAATATAACCGCAAGAACATATATGTGTGTGTGTATGTGTATGTGTGTATACGGAAACGAAATTAATACATTCAATTACCCTAGGGGAAAACCTTGAAACTATGCTTAATTAAACGTGAACCGGCAGTGCGCGATCTTGGGGCGATAATACATATTCAAAATTCGCGAAAGCTCAAACAAAGCTCTAGCACTCACTCACCGCGAAACGGTGGCGGAGATAACGGTAAAATTCCATTACGCGTCTGAAGAAAGGGGCAAACAGAGCGCAATAACGAAAAATTTCCTCGACTCTATATACCGCAACGAAAAGAGAAAGAGAGAGAGAAAAAGAGAAGCAGCTCTCGGCGAAATAGACATCCGAGCGTTTTTCGTGCGGACAAGGCGTTATAAATATATAAGAAAGTGAAGAGCGCGCACAGACGAGCGTTTGCTCGCTCGCGATATAAATCTCTTTATCGCGAAAAACAGGTGCGTCGTCGTCGTCGTCGTCTTTGCGCTGAGCGATGAAAAAATAAAGAAGAAACAAACATCCCCGCGTGCCCGTCGTCGCCGTCGTCCTCGCTAATTTCACGGCAATGTGTACACGGCCGGCGCGAAATAAACATTTTACACCGGCGTTTCATCAGCGCTTGGCTTAACTTTTATCCAACGCGTGTACATACACAAACATAGACTTTACGCGTCTGATATGTGTGTATATATATGTACGTCGCTCCTCCTTTTTTCTGCTCCTTTCCCTTTGGCTTGGGCGCGCTTTTTCTTTTATAGGTCGTTCATCCGCGCGGCAGCCTTGAGTACGCACGAGCCTGGCTACGCCGCCGGACGACGACAACGATGAAATGAAAAAAAAAAGTGTGAGGGAGAGAGAAAATGTGTGCTATATATCTACGGGTGAAATAAAAAAAAAACACGCACACACAGCAATAAAGCGTTTGCTTGGCACGCGAGTCGTTTCGGCACATGTATATGGATGTATATAGATATGCCGAGGGGAAGCGAAAGTTACACCGGGCTATTATTATCGGGATGCGCGTACACGTGTGTCTATGTACGCACGCGCGCAAGAAAGGAAAAGTTGGGTATGAGATGCTAGTTGGTGAGGAGTAGAGAATGACAGAGGGAGAATCGCAAGTGTGTGTATGTGTATATATATATGCGTTTATGTATGTGACAGGAATTGGAGGAACGTGTCAAGGAGTGGCAAAAGAGTGACGTGACCTTGCGACTTCGATTTTTGTTTAAATTACTTTGACCAGGTGTCGGATGCGCGCATCGGGAGGCTGAGGGCAGAGCCTATCGATTCATTTTCCGAGTAGTGTGTATTTTCGCCGTGGTTGTATTTAGAATTCGCAGTGGCAGCTTTTTTTTTTAAAGAATAAAACTTGATTTCTCGGAGGCTTTTAATTTTTTATTAAAAGATGGTAAACAACTGTGTTTCCATTTAACATTGAAATTTTGAACTTTCGTATGATATATTAAATTTTTAAGCTGTTTAATAATTTGGTTTCATCCTATTGTTATTATTTTTTTTCTAAAAGGAGATTAACTAGCAATAATAATTATATAAAAATTGTAAAATTTTAATATTCTATGTACGAGAGTACAATGTATATACAATAGCGTCAACGAAACTAATCATAGACCCTTACGCATTCTCTCTTATGTTTACTTTAACCTGCTATTTATATACAAACACATATACGCTCATGTCAATTGCGCAATTTGACATTTATACTCGCACACACACACACATATTTATACACATACATATGTATAGAATGCAATAATACAACGCAACCGTCGGGAGGGCTGAAGAAAAGCACATCGTCGTCGTCGTCGGCAGCGGCGTAACACGCGACGGGTCACAATACGACTTTAGCGCAAATGAAAAGGAAAGATAATGGAACGGGAGAAGATAAAAGAAGACGACAGCAGCAGCGACGACGGCGCGCGCCGACGAAATTAAATGTGAATAGCCGCGTGCCGCCATATAGTGTTATATATACATATAGCTATATGAACCCAGGCGACATTCGCTTATATACAAATCGACTTTTACGATTTTTCGACTACCGTTCGGTTCCGCCTTCTCGACTCTTTCACTTACTATATATACGCAATTCGATACGCACTCGTATACGCGGAAGTTCAATCGTGTCGCACAACTTTTTCCCATTTAAAGATTTACAAAATCGTACACGCGTGAGGTGCGCGCACGCGCTGTTCAAAGGGAAATTGAAATTTATCGTTTTAATACGCGCGCACGCGCGCTCGAAAAAAACGAGAGAGAGAAAACGCAGAAGAGTTGTATAGTGTAATGCGCGTTTTCATGGGCAATTTTCAAGGGGTGGAAAGTGCCTACTTTACTATTATACCGCGGAGGATTTCGGTTTTTTTTTCTTCATTCCTTGGTCCTGTTTTTTTTCTTCTCGCTCGGAGGATCTTTTTTTTTCATTAGGGCTTAATTAAAATTGAAGCAATTTACAATTGCTCATGATGAGCTTTAATAAATTTAAGGGTTTAATTAAAAACGAGGGAGTATAAGGGAAAGAGAGAAGGGAACGAACGAACATTGTCGTTTTACCCGCGACGGGGCTGGATATAGCGCGCGTGCGAGAGAGAGAGAGAAAGTTTATGCCGTGTATATTACTGAATATTGTGTATGATCCAATTTCATTTTACGTCGAAGAGCTCAATAAAATTCTTACAAAGGACGCTGGTAATTTACGGTTGAATTAAACCCGCCGCCGCCGCTCACGCGAGTGAACTTCTAATAAAACGGAAAAATTGAACCGTTCAAATTTTTATATTTCCCGCTAGTTTTTCCTTTGCCGCCCCTCTCACCCTCCTTTTGCGGGTTTTCTAGATTAAACTTATAGCTAGCCCCGTTTAATTTTTCTCAACGTTAAATGTTATAGTTTGCCCGGGACGTGATATTAATTCGACACCGTCGCTCTGCGACACGAGCGCTCTAAAATGACTTTTTATTAATGCCTGTTCGTCACGAAAAATTTTTCCACTATGACAGCGCAGATACAAACTTTTTCACTCTATATACCGTCCATCCTCCTTCTTCGCAATAAAACTGTACATCTTATATACACATACACGCGCACAGAGACACGCTCCACATCTCGGTAAACAACCGCGACGCGCGCCGACGACAGCGTCAATTAGTCTTTTAAGTGGTCTTCTTCTATACACTGAGTCGCTTCTCAACCGCGCGCATGTGATGTCGCGTGCCTCTGTATACACATATATACATATACTCGTATATAATACACGACCGAGCGCACTGCATCTTCTCTCTTTCTCTCTCTTTTTTACGCGTGTGCGGCTATACGGCTGGCTAAGTTCGTCGAAGAGAAGTCAATCGCGAATCAATGATCCGTATACCGGCCTGGACCTAGTTTCTCGCGAAATTGTCATCGCTCGCCGCGTTTATGAGCTTTGAGAAGTCACGTATATATATATATATATATATATATCAGATGCTATATACATCACAATGCACGGGCTACTTTCTCTCAGGTTTATTTATAGCTCGTCGAAGAATGGAAACGCGTTGGGTTGCTTTTTTTTCTCTCTTTCTTCATAGTGAGGTGCGCGCGGTTGGCTGCCCGCGCGCGTGCTGTTACTGCTGCTGCTGCTGCTGCTGCTGCTCGGTTGCAGCGAGGAGTAAAGTGTGCCCACGCGGTTGCAGCGGTAGCGGCGGTGGTTGCGGGTGGATGCGGGTGAGAGGAAGTGGAGGAGAATGAGGTTCGGAGAATTTGTCAATTCAGCGCGGTTATTGAGTTTTTGCATTGTTTCAGTTTAGAGAGGCAGGGCAAGAGGTCGATGTCTATGTGTTTTTTTTTTTTTTTTTTTTTATCGATCTGATAAGTGCGGAGCGATGTTGTGAATTGAGTGGCTCGAAATTGGCGCGATTATAGGTTGAGGATTTTTTTTCGAAGTGATTTTTATTTGGAAGGCATAAAGGGCAATTTTATAAAGTGAAGTTTGTAATGAAATTTCCTGTTTGTAAAGAGGTGGGATGAACGATATTTATGCAGTTTAAATGTTACTATACACTGTGATAATTTACGTCGAGATTGTAATATGGGCTTTAGTTTAATAATAGAATATGTTTCTGGAATTTCATTTGAAGTAGATACTGGAGAATTTTTGTCTTGTCAGTTGATCAGTCAATCGATCGATAATTGATTTTATAAACTCTGTTACAATTAAGTTATTATTTTGAATTATGAAAGTGTAAAATTTTTTTTACAACGTCAGTATAGAAGTGATTCGACATGGTCATAACCAATCAATGCATAACATCGCCTAAATATACTTCGTATACATACGTCACGATTGAAAAAAGTTCGCATCATTACTTTTAGTGAGCAAGAAATGACATAATATATCCACGAAGTGCAAGTCAACTTAATCTAAAGAACAATAATCCAAATCTACTCTCAATTTTCTTATATTATTCGCACCGGCCAATATTAATAAAAGACACTCATCTCGTGGCCATTCTCGTCATCTCATTTTTTCATTTTTTTAATTACGCCGCGCACGTGCCAGACATCATTGCAGCCTCATCAAACGCGGAAGCGTTTTATCCCACAGCTATATAATACGGTCTCTTTATCTCTTGCTATATTGCAAACAATAAAATTTTTTTTTTCTACCCACTGTTGCCCCCGTACATTCGTACCTATTTAGCGAATATTCTGCAGCATTATTATTTGAAACATGTACAAAACGCGCCTTTTGTATATATTGAAAACTTCTACGGCTTCGCGTTTGAATTTAATAGAACAAAATGACGCAGCTGCGCATATCCCATATATGTAAAGAATAAAATAAAATAAAACCAAATATCGAGCGACTTTCTTTTATTAATTTTTTTCCCTTCCAACGCGACGAGTAAAAACAACGACGACAGCTTACACAAATAATTCCGGGAGCAACTACGTAGGGGGAAAAGATACGACAGTCGGACGAAACTTTGATTCGAAAATCGCGTTTTAATACAAAAGGGAAGAAGAAAAAAAGAAACGACGGGACACCAGTTCGCACCCCAATCTCTCAACTCCGAGAAAGAATCAAACTCTTCGAGTATAAGAAAATCGTCGTCACCTCCCCATCCAACATACCCACACACATACGCATATAAAGAGAAAACGACCTTACGATAATCCCTATCTCCCCCGAGGACAGTGTACCTATACACCACCAGCCGAGAAATTTCATTTTACACTCGCTTATATAATACCTATAGGTACACGCGCGCGATCGGAGCTATACTATGGCTCTTCGTCGTCTTTCATCTGTGCAATATACATAGGGGGGGAAGGGTGGCGCAGAGAAGGAGGGAAGGAAATACGACTCTCTACTCGCCGTCTTCGACGCCTATAGGCTCGACTGTCGTATAGAGAGGAGGGCGAGACAAATATTGGCATTATGGCACGTCGCCATACGTATATACACACATATACGCGAGAGAGAGAGAGAGAGCGCGCATATATCCTCGGCGTGTAATACGCGCGGCGTATTGTTCTCCGCGTTTCCGGCGCAGCCGCCGCTCCGCGCGCGCGTACGGCTCGCTGACAAAAGGATCCGTGCACTACCGTCGCTACTGCTACTGCTGCTGCTGCTGCTGTACGCTCGTCTTATAATGCATCCCCCTACCGTGTATATATATATATATATATGTGTGTGTGTGTATACGAAGCGTGTGTAGTGCACTCGATTAAGGCGCGAGAGGCAGAGTTGGCGGTGGTGTTGTGTGCAGCGAGCGACAAAGGTTTATTTCAATTTGAATCGCGCGCGTATATACCCGTGCAAGGTTCTCTCCCCGTGTGTGTGTATGTGTGTGTATATAAGGGAGTTGGAATTGCGCGATTTGTCATGTGCAGAGGTGGTGATCGATTGTCGCGCGCTAGCCTGTGTATGTGTGTGTGTGTGTGGATTGCAGGCCTTTTGAGGAGGTGTTTCTATATAATGGGAGGGGTTTTTCGAGATGAGAGTCTATGGAGCGTGCGATACCGCAAGGTGCAGGTTTGAATAAGATTGTTGAGGTGATTTAGTGGCGCGTTGTGGAGAGACGGGAGACTTGGAAAGAGCAAGTCTTTTATTTTGAAGTTACTTGTAAAGGGCTGCGAATCTTGAAGGGCTAGACAGTATTTCAATAAAGACGTCGTTTTAATTACACGAGTTCTCTTGAACACACTCTATATATAAATAAATACCAAATTACCGTCAGTGTATAATCGTTCATTTTTAACAAAGTATACACAAAATTTTTAACATTAAAAAAAAATTCTTTTGTTTGTCTTTTGACCTCAAATAACTCTAGTTTCCTACTCCCATTATCGAAAGTAAACACCTGCTATATTACATACAAAACCAATAACTTTATTATAAAAATCTCTGTCCCTCGTCATATAGCCACCCAATCAATCACTCTCAAACATTAACCAAACTCTCACCCTATCCTCCTCTACACCTACACTCTCGTCGCATGCGCGCACTCGCAAGCTCTAATCAACCTTTAAAATCCCCGGAATACCAAATAGCTTCTCTCTCTCTCTCTCTGCACAGGCAACCCCTCGAGGCGTTCCATTCTCCGGAATCTCACATCCATCCCTCTACCTCCTCTATACCTCCGTCGCCTTCTTAAATCGCGCGAACGCTGCACACATTACCTCGCCGCCGCCGACGACGACGACGACGACGTTAGGCCGACCTACATCAAGGGTTCCCCTGGCTACGCGCCAGACGACGAAATAACCCCCTCTCTCTCTCTCTCTCCCTTTAGACGCGCTCGTTAACGCCACCGACGCGATACCCCGGACAATTAGGCGAAGACCTATCGATCAGAGGCGCACACGTTTAAAGGCCGCGGTGGTGAACGGAAAAGCGCAGCTGGCTCGTATACAATCTATCTATATATATAGAGATAGAGAGTGAACGGATATCTGTTTTTTTTTTCAACGCGGTATACGTGATTTTAAGTAAAGAGAGATGTCCATGTAGGATTAAGAGATGGAGTTTGTGCATATATATATGTATGTGTGTGTGTGTGTGTGTGTGTGGAGAGGTAATAAGGCATTCGGTTATCTGGATGGCCGTTGATAAGCGTGTATATAACGCAATTAATTAGGTAGATGGACCGGCGCGGCGCGCCCACGCGCGCGTGTGTGCAACATATATAGTCGCGCGCGCGAGACAGATGCCGCACGGCGAGGGTGCAGAGCGCGTAACCTATTTGGCCATGGCTGCGGACACGCGTGTACTTAGTTGGTTAATATATAGTATATATGTATGTATGGGTGTGCTTGTGTATTGATATATGTACATATATAATATTTAGTTTAGGTTGAAGCTAAATGTATAGGGGTACATGGATTAAGACATTATTCATATATATATATAATATTATGTGAAATGCGCAGTTTAATTTATCTTTGTATATATATATATATATGCTTCAATTGAATGGACCTCGAGTGCATATAATAACAATTGAATATAAGTAAGGTGATAAATAGAAGCTGTTGAATGGGAGCGATGCGAACTTTATTAACATTTTTATTAACATTCAAGAGTGAGCATCACATGTATGATGATATAAAAGGCTGCTCGAGTTCTGCATTCTCTTTGAAATATAAATTAAATCTCACGTTTTGTGAAACAATTTAACGCAAACGATGTAAATGCGCACACGCTGCATGTATTTAATACACGACTGTTATATTAACGCAACATTGTTACACATTTCATTATACCGTGTCTACATTGTGCGCTTTGATATATATTATACGCATATATAATCTATGTTTTCTTTTACGTGCTATGCTGCGTCATATATATATACTTTATCTTACGAACTTTGTCTTAACTGCCGCGCGCTCATTCGAATCACCTTAATTAGGGTAATTCAGATACAAATAATTAAAAAGTACTCAGCGCTTGGTCGCTTGGATCATTAACGTCTCTCGGCGATCGTTTACCGAACGAACTCCCGCCGCGTGTGCACTGTTTTGCAACGAAAACTCTCACGTAGACCAAACAAATATCGTCAAAGTATAGGAAACTATATTATATATACGCTAAACGCGGTTAATTACCGTATCCGCGTACAATCAAAGCCAAGGGGTAATTGTCGTTTACCAAATCATCTTCTGCGACTATACGCAACGACTTAAAAAAAAAAGAAATATACACCTTTGGTCCCATCGACGACCCTTTCTATATCACCCAAACGTGCCTTAATTCCATTTTACCATTAACGAGACACTTGCCAGCAAACGAGCTTTTCTTACGCGTATTCTGTCTTTTTTTTTTTTAAAATCCCTATACATATATACCGAGAGGGTCGTGCTAAACGTCGATGCGACGCACCGCACGCGCAGCAAGTTTTGATTCATTCGTAATGAGACCCACGAGATTAAGAAAGTTTTCTTTTACAGCGCGTTTTGTCTCTCTCTCTCTTTCTCGACGCGCTACCGCCGCCGCCGCCGTCGTGGGTGTTATTAGGGGCCGTACAGTGAATTTTTCGGTCCGCTCGTGCAAGCGGATAACGCAAAACCGTGTCATGTTAAATTTCATTAAAACTTCGCGGATTTCCAAGCGTACAGCGCTTTTTGTCCTCTCTTACGCTCTATCTCCCTGTCTCTCTCTCTCTCCCTCGCTCTTCTCGTCCTTTTTTAATTAAGAACTTAGGCGAACAAGCACTTTTTACCCTCCTCGCGCCGAGACGATGTGTATCGTTTTACGACAGTCGTGCGCGCGTCGCGCCTTTTTAAACTAAAGTTATACCCACGTTCTTTATGTGTGTGTATTTCTTACACGCTGCTACGCGCAATTCAGAAGATGGTTTGTAAAATTCGTTATATATGTAGAGGGGACAGAAATAACAAGTGAATTTCGATAAAAGTTTTTACGCGTCGAATAAAGACAATATAAATTGCTTTAATGTAACGCGTAGATATGAATATTGTTTTCATGAAAACAGAAAATATTTTCGAACTCGCAAGAGAACTGCGTATATTATATACAAAACGCGCGCGAAAATCTCTGCCACAAAGGCAAAACAACGAAAAAACAAGAAGGAGAAAAAAATTCCGGAACGCGCAGAGAGAGGCAAACAAACGATTAACCACTCGTCTATCTCTCTTCTCTCGCACTTTTCTCGAAGTGTCCGACCTTTTTCGCTCGATTCATTTATTTATAACAGTCCGGGCGCCGCCTGTACACCTCGCGGCATCCACAACAAAAATTCAATATTTACATTTTATTTATAAAAGCGGTCGGCGCATCTGCATATTTCGTCGCCTCGCACTATACCGTATAATAGCTGTGCGGCCTGTGTCGCCGCACACGAGAGAGAAAAAGAAAAGAAACAACATAAGTATTAACGTCACGCAGCAGTGCGGATAAACGACGACGTGTATATATATATATATATATATATATATATATGAAATCTCGCGAGGAAAAAATCAAAGACGATAAAAATCGCACTCTGCTCGCGAGCGCCACACGTGCGCCGCGACGACGTTGCTCTGCTCATGGCAAAACAAACGCGACAGCTGCTGTACGGGCGCCCTTTTTCCTCGGGACGCGCGACTGCTGCTGTATAACGGATCAAAATTCAAAGAGAGCCAGAAGTCTCGCGCCTTCATGAATGTAATTTCGACGGATGCGCTTTCGCGCGCAACCGGAGGAGGCGGAGGAGGAGGAGGAGAAGGGTAGAGAGAGGATGTTTTATTGCAAGGGGTAGTAGTAGTGTACGGAATTTACATTTTTCATATAAAGAGAGGAGAGAGTGAGTGAGTTTTGGGTATTGGATTCGTTGCCACCGCGTCGCCGCGAGTTTATATCTGGATTTGGCGTCGCGCTGTTCTGCTTTTGTTGTTTCTCTATTTTTTTTTTTTTTATTATTATTTTTCTTTTCAATAATTGATTTTCAATAATGTCATAGGGCAAGAATATCGGCGTTCTGGCATTATTGGCAAACGAATAAATTTCGGCCGGTCTAAATACGCTTTTGAAGAGAGAAAGAGGAGGAAGGACGTATTTCGAAAATGTGTCGCTTCAATGAAGATTATAAGTCGGGAGGCGCGCTTGTATTTTTTGTAATCTGGAAACAACAGCAGGCGATTAAATCACATATATAAAAGTAATATATATATATGAGTGGAGTGATTTATGGTTGGAGATTTTTAGTGGCAAAGTTTTCTGAGGCAATGCAAAAATTGCTCTGATTCGTTCAAATGATATACCTGTAAATTAGTGCATCAATTTCGAAACACTAAAAGGACTTTGATTTTAAATATTCTTATAATAGCGTATAATTTTTTTTATCAGTCGTGTAACAAAGTAGTATTTTAAAAACAAATAATCACTGTATTTTGATAAAATTACCCAACATTATTACAAAAATATATAATTTGATCTCTATATGCATCCTACAATTACATTAATACACCATATAGCATCGAGCTTTGAACGTTAAAAAAGAACATTACGAGAACAATCATACCTCCCCTGCAACAAAGAGCATATATATATATATATATATATAACGCTATACAGAGGCCGTCGATCATACACCATTGTCCTAATTCTCTCGATTGGTCGCAGCTCCGAATTCCTCCAGTCTCTCACTGGCTGGCTTCAGTCGCTTACGCGCACGACCTCGCGTCAATCTCCTCTCTCTCTCGGCGACGACCGTAATCTCGATAAACACGATTTGATCCCGATTCGCCTTTTACCTTATTCATCTAGTCAGGGGCTTCTCGCGTACACGCACACAGACACACACACACATACAAATCATTGATGTACCTTTCTGTAAGCTTGATTTCAGGAAGAATACCTTTGCCGCGGAAGGCCCCAAAATTTGGAACGAGCTGCCT
>JAWWEQ010031524.1:0-22365 GCA_035583055.1 Torymus tubicola
AAATGCAAAAAATCATCAAAATTCAGTTTTTGACCTCTTATATCTCCAAAACTATGAGTCAAAAAAATCTAAAAAAAATTCAGAGATATCCAGAATGAGTAGCAGAACATTTCTGAGAGTTTTAAGAAAATCTATTTTTTAACCTCTGGATTTGACAAAGACTTGGCCATATATACATATTGCGCGATATGATGGTTCTTTCTTCTTGCATTTTCTAGCGGGCGGCTCATCTACCCCAGAAGCAAAAGCTCATTACATTGCCATGCAAGCCGTCACGTTGACTTTATTTGCAGATCTTCTTGGTCCAAAAGTCAACGTCGTCGTCATCGTTGGTTTGACTTTTTCAACGTTTAAAACGTGGTATACACACGCATTACAAAAGTGAAATATAGCCTATAAAATCTGAGAATTCATTTAAAAATTATTTGTAAAAAAAATTTCGTTCTTAAAACGCATGGTAAAAAAAGAACGTATTTTATTGTAAGCGGAAAAAATTACTTTTCGGTTCCTTTTTTTTCACATTTGGGATTTTACAGTAGGCAAGCAAAAACTCGAACAGGGTTTAGGTCAGTGCTCTCGGGGAGACATGCTAATCTGTATGTACAGACTGGTTTCGCAAAACTTTTGAGTTTGGCATCAATCTGGCCTTGGATGTATGTGATAATAAAATTTGACAATAAACCTTAACGCAAATGGCTTCAAAGCTTATCTACGACGAATTACCTGAACAAGACGGTTTTAGAATATTTTTTGTTTTTTTTTTTATTTGATATTTATCTTATAGTTCATGCATGTAATTATATTTCTGTCAAAACTTTCGGAACGAAAATATATAAAAGTATTGTTGTAATTGGACACTTGTATTTAACTTGCATTTTTATTTCGTTTGAATCATGTTTTATTAGCTTTTTTTCAAGCATTTTAGAGGTAAACAGGAATCTTTGTAAATAGGCAAATACCAACTTCCTTATGCGTTATTGTTTTAGGATGACTTCGAAAACCCCAAACACGATGCATGCTAAACTACCTATTGCACGAATATGATGCAAAATTACGCAGTATTGAATGTACAAAGTCAATTATCGAAGAACGTGAGTTAACGCGTAAAAAAGAATTACGCGCTCGTATACTTCACATGCGAAACGATCGCACATACAGACTCCAATCAACCAATTTTCTTATTTACCATTTATAATAAATTTTTTACGACTCTCGAATTACTCGTACATCGTAGCTTTTTTTTTAATTTTCTCAAAAAACCTACCTATTTCCAATCACTACCTCCCATTTCCCTTCACGAACCTCAACATATCTAGCTCATGACTTCATCGGTGCCTTACCACCATAAACACTTCCGTAAAATTAGTTCCACGCTATAATAACACAGCATCCATACCGTGGGCCATCGCTAAAAAAATCCCATTCACGTCTCTTTACG
Source organism: Torymus tubicola (assembly GCA_035583055.1). NCBI lineage: Eukaryota > Metazoa > Arthropoda > Insecta > Hymenoptera > Torymidae > Torymus > Torymus tubicola. The sequence continues at coordinate 1,439 of JAWWEQ010031524.1, forward strand.
CGCGGACAGACAAATATCTCTACGGTTCGCGCGCGCACGTGTTGCTGCTATCCGTTGAATCAAAAGATCCAACACTCGGCCTTGCTTCAGTCAAGTTCAGAAGGCGCTCGCGCGCTATACACAGCAAAGTAGACAGTCCGAGAGCGTGCGCGCGCGCAAAAGAGAGAGAGAGAGAGAGAGAGAGAGAGAGAAAGAGTGCATTGTACACACGCGGCCAAGAAGCGAGTCAATCGTGCGCACCTCGCGCACCGGCGCGGACGGTCCTCTCTTTCAGTTTGCGCGCGACTACTGTGGACTGGCGGTATATACGACGAGATACACATAGTGGTTTTTGGGTTGGGTTGGTTTGCATAGTGAATGAATAGCAGAGGGAATTTTTTGGGACAAGTGTAGGCGATGATTTGGATGTGAAGTTATTGTCGTGGAAAAGTGTAGTGATTGGATGGTTGGTTGGTTGTACGTGAAGTTTTTGGCGGGAATTGACTTTTACATATAACGTTATTTTGAAGCTGTTTGGGCATTGATAATTAAGGTAAATTGATTTTATTTAATTTGAGGTTTTACTAAAATGTTTTTATTGTCGTTATTATTCATCATATGAGATTGAAGTATATTTCTGAGGCTTCGAGGCATAACCACATAAGTCCACTTTTTGAGTTTCTGAGAAAAATGGGTTTTAATATTCAAACCTATTCGTAAGATCGGAATAAATGAGCGCGATACTGTACTAATCAATTAATACATTTAAAACAAATATTTACTCAGTTGTATGATCTTACGTCGTTATGCCGCGCACTAAATTTGAAAAATGGACTTATGTTGTTACGTTTTTCGTACATCGTTTTTAAGGCAATATTTTAGCTACTACTGACAGTTTTAAATGAAAAAGACCCATTTAAAGATACAAAATCCAAGGTTTTCCCGATTTAAAAAAAAAAGTCTTATGTCGTTATACCTCGGAGCCACAGATTTAATGAAATGGGCAATAATTAGGTCGGGATGTTATATTATTCTAATAATGCCGTATGAATTGACTGTCCGAACTTAAAATATTAAAATACATATTCAAGTGTTTTAAATCAAATTATGTACCTGTTAAACATCAAAGTATGGTTCAGTAAAAACAGTTAAACATCAAGTTATTTTTCAGTAAAATTTGCACTTAAGGTTGTGTTTAGGAGTTTTCTATACGTTATACCGAAGCTTTTGAATTTTATAATGTAGGCTTAAACTTCATAGAATCAAATTTACATATATTCAAATATTTAGTTTCTAGAACTCTCGTCTTACAGATTTTAAACCCTACCTATTCCGTTACATTTACTTTTGGCGCTTTTTTGTGATTTACATTTTTTTTACGTTGAATAATTTAAATTGTAAGAATTGAAAAGGGAATCTTAACAAAATATTTTTATTAATATATTGAAGTAGTATCAGTGGTGTAACCAGTTTTTTTTTGGTACGGCTGTACTTACTTATCAAGTATATTCTCATTAAAATCGAATAGCATGCTAATAACATACACACATTCCTGTTCCCTATTTCCTATTTTTCCTATCTTAAAAAAATGATGAATTTGTTGTGAAATCATTTTATTCGTGATTTGGTTGGTGGGAGTAATGGGTTGCTAGGTTACAAAAACAAAAGTAGCGCGCGAAGCGCGCTTAGAGATGACTAGTATCTAAAAAAATCTATACAATTTTTTCAATGGCCAGCATAAGAATATAAATATCTCCGTATTAAATATATCGTTATCAACCGGTATCCAACATGTTTAAATTCTCAATAAATTAAATCCCTTTAGAATAGTGTCCAACCTCATATATCCATAAACTAAAGAACTCCATAACGATAAGATTGCTAATCGGCAACTCAAGATTATTTTCAAACCTCCTTAACCTGAAAAGGTAAAAAAAAATCCAAGCAAACACCTAACTTACGCGAGTGCTAAAAAAATCTTTTCACTTATACGCGCTTGTTAGCCTGTAGGCAAACAAGAAAGCAGCACTGCTTTAATAATTCCTCGCACGGGTACATGAACACGAGAGCGCGTGCAATTGACATAACATCGATGACGCGTGTGAGCGCGCGTATACGCGAGATTTAAACGCTCGTCGAAGATCAACACTTCTTCCGCGAAGTGTACATACAAAGAAAGGAAAGGAAAAGTACGATGGTCATTGCATAGACATAGCTATAAGTAGATGGTAAAAAAACTGTTCTAAAAGGTAATTTAGCGAATATTCAATATGCGGATGGTCTGTTACGTATATACAAATGAACATTGTATGTGACACGACGCCGCGTAAATTATCGCTTTTTTCAGATCCTTCGAAGTGTGTTATTTATTTATAATAAGCTTCTTTGAAACTTACATAAGAGAATGCGCTTGTTATCGTTTAATAAGAGTGGTATGAAATCATCCAAGTTTTTTTCTTAAAATCGAATATGATGTGTAGTGTCTGTTCAGGATTTACGATTGCTTGCAGAATGAACATTCAAAAAACATGAGGGATTCCCATATATAAATAGTATAACAAATAGTATCAACTATCAAGTATTTTTTTATAATTATTAAACGATACGTGGGCAAATCCACAAAACTTTTAATGATGGGAAAAAAGGGAAAAGAAATTTATTTTAGAGCACACATGAGCTTTAGTGAATACCTTTAGTTGCTATTCAAGTTGATCATTCCATATGTGTTACTTATTTTTAGGAAGGGGCGTAAAAGTTAAGGCGAAATACAACTATTTGTATAGTACGTTTTCAACGTATTAGAAATCATACATATCAAAACCTAAACATCTAATTAAGCAATTTACTTCTGATATATGCATAGAATTTTAATGCGCCTTTTTCTCTACAATTATATTCATTAAGCCCTTCCGATTACACTTTATAAATCTCAAAAAAATCAAATATTTTTCGTGTGCTATAAAAAAAAACGAATTTAGACAATTGATGCATGTAGAATATTGATAGCACACTTATTGAGGTTCGTGTTCAGTGTTCCATTTCGAACCAAAATAAAGTATATTAAGTCAATTTTTCAATAGACAAAGGGGCGCATAAGTTAATACTTTATATAATAAGATTGTTGAAAAATGAAGAATGATAAAAATGTAATATGCGAATTTGTAATTCCGGAACTTTTCAACTATAATAGGCACATGAACAAGGCCAAAGTTACAGTTACACTCTATGAAGAAGTATCTAAAATACTGACGAGCATAACAAAATATGAATCTAGTTGAACAAAAAAATTAGTTATTATGTATACAAACCTAAAAAAAATACTGCGGATGCATGACATCCTTAGTTTTAGTATATGTGGGTAATATGTTGCAATACGTTGAATCATAAAAGATTTGTGGATTTGTCCATATATATATTTTTAGACTTAGAATATATCAATTTGATTTAAATATTTTAAGTTAAAATTTTCATTAAAGCAAACCTGTATACTTTTTTGAAATTTTATTATTAACAGTTAAAAATAAAAAAAAGTTATAAAAAAAATATCTGTTAAAAATACAAAAAAAAACATGGTTCATAAAACTTATAACTGTAAAAAGCGCTAAAAGAACAGGTTTCAATTCTGCGTTTTCGGCAAAAAAAAAGAAAGTTAAACAATTGTGCATATTTAATGAATACTGTATTTAATCGATCATCATAAAGCATAAGGTTTCGGTCATGTCTGAATAAAATTTTTTTTCCGATTATAGTTACATTCTTTTTATATACAATATAAATTACGAACTTTCTTTATTTACGCGTAATAAATTATCTAAGCTACCGTGCATTATTTCACTTCTTAGATAACACGCGTACTTTTCATAATGCGCAAATCACGCGTTCCGCGCACTCATATACAAACTCGACTGACTACGTTCATTGTTATTAAAGCGGTCACTTAGCGTAAAAAGTAATTAGTCTATTGGTAACCGAAAGGCAATTTTATTCACTTAACCCTATTATGTATGGTGCGAAAGGATTAAAGTAATTGACTATATGTGTAATCCTACTTTTGCGAGAGATGGTATTAAAAAGTATGATTTATTGGCGATAAAGAAAATAATCCTGAAGCTAAAATTAAAAGTGTAAGAAATACGTGTAATTAGTCATCTTTAAAGTTGTTTCGGATGGACTCGGTACAAATATACATTATAAAAAGAAGTAACGAGAAGTAGAATTAGAATACGGCGACGATTAGTAAAAAGCGCAGTGTCTCACTCGCAAGTTGACGGTTCTGAATTAAGTCTGGGAATGTTACATTTTGTTTTAAAAAGTTACAGTAGGTCGTAAAAGACATTTTTAAATATATTTTATAGATTTCTATAATTTTGTAAGTTGTTTTACTTGATTTTTCACTATTTTAGTAAAAAAACCATTATAATGCTTTCATTAACACCCAAATTATTTTCTTTATTTAACATTTTTGTTCATCAATTTAGGACATATATTTAAAAAAAATCCCACATTAATTCACCCAAAACGTTGGTTTAAAAATATTACTATCGTAATTCCTTACGATAGCTAAAACGTTGCTTATAAATCACGTGGCACCTCAAAACCGAACAGCTTTGACGTGCGTGCGCATTGCATCACGTACAAACTCTTGATAAGTCATCTCATTACACGGTGCAGTGCTAAACTTCGGGCCACTCACGTAAGCAACGAATACTCGTTAGCGATTGATGGTACAGCTGAAATGCAAAAAAGCGTGAAAACTGCACGAACTGTCATTAAAATATCCGGTAGTCAAAATGAGACGGCGGGCACGCGGCTGCAATCATCAGTCAAAAAATGCAATAACATGACATGGACAATATACTTTTTGTCTAAGCTGTTTATGAGATGTTGACGAGGTGTTGTTCATTACGAGAGGCGATGCGTTTGATATTTTTTTTTCTTGTGACGTTTTTCCAAAGTCACTTTCTGTTTATAGGCACAGATGATAAAGAGATGTTTTCCTTTAGTGCACCGTGTAATTAAACTTTTTCGGCTTTTATCTTTGTTATACGTTTGGATTACGTCTTTTCATTTAAACTTCGTCTCATTGGATATATGGTCAAATCCACAAACCTTTTAACATTCAACGTATTACAACACATTACCTGCTTATACAAAAACTAACGATGTCATGCATCCGCAGTATTTTTTTTAGGTTTCTATAAATTATAATTAATCTTTTTGTTCAACTAGATTCACAGAAATGTATTTAATTAACCCGTAGAAAAAAATTGAAAATTATAAATTTCTGAAAACGTCTGTGTATTGCTCGAAAATTTTTAATTCTTAATGATTTTCCTATGACGCCCCTTCGTATTTTGTTATGCTCGTCAGTATTTTAGGTACTTCTTCATAGAGTGTAACTATACCTTTGGCCTTGTTCATGTGCCTATTATAGTTGAAAAGTTCCAGAGCTACAAATTCGCGTATTACATTTTTATCATTCTTCATTTTTCAACAATCTTATTATATAAAGTATTAACTTATGAGCCCCTTTGTCTATTGAAAAATTGACTTAATATACTTTATTTTGGTTCAAAATGGCACACTGAAAACGAACCTCAATAAGTGTGCTATCAATATTCTACATGCATCAATAGTCTAAATTCGTTTTTTTTGATAGCACACGAAAAATATTTGATATTTTTGAGATGTATAAAGTGTAATCGGAAGGGCTTAATGAATATAATTGTAGAGAAAAAGGCGCACTAAAATTCTATGTATATATCAGGAGTAAATTGCTTAAGTATATGTTTAGGTTTTGATATTTATGACTTCTAATACGTTGAAAACGTACTATACAAATAGCTGTATTTCGCCTTAAGTTTTACGTCCCTTCCTAAAAATAAGTAACACATATGGAATGGTCAACTTGAATGGCAACTAAAGATAAGTATTCACCAAAGCTCATGAGTGTGCTCTTAAAAACAATTTCTTTTCCCTTTTTTAACATTATTAAAAGTTTTGTGGATTTGCCCATATATGTGATAAATAGAAAGATATCTGGAAAACTTACTATACAAGAATTCATATCCTTCCTTCAATTCTTTATTCGGCAAACGAAAGTTATTTCTGTCTCATATAGCCACTCAACACCGGCAACCCAAATATAAACTGACTAATAATTTAAACCTGATTCTCAGACGGTCAAATTCGTCGAAACATGTTTCATCGCCCACACGTGTATCCTAATATATTCCGAAAAAAAATCCTAAATGTGCATTCAGGATACCTACTGGTCTCGCCTCCGGCGTTCAACTTTATAACTGTGCTAACCGCACCGACTGTATCTGTAACCCACACAGACAGTGAGACAATCAACAGTTATCTCTCGGAAATCAAATTCCTTCTCTCTCTCGTTGCTGGATAATCCAACGTATATACACACACACACCTTATATCCAAGTGTTTATATGTGCGTGTAATTTTTTCACGCGTCCCCACGCAGCTCACATAGAGAAGTTTACCTTGGCACACAGGTACGCACGTGTATACGCAAGTTCACGATCAAGTACTTTCCGACCAGTAGGGAATATGCACGCGTGTTATAGCGGCTCTGATGCATGAGAATTTACAAACGAGCGTTTGTGCGCCGATGCGAGATTTATCGAACGCTATACGTATATATGAACTCGCTGTAGTAGTTATACCGCGCATTAGCGAGCGAGAACTTGTGGTTGAGAAGCGATTATTGATTTGCAAATATATGAGTGTGTATATGGTGGACCGAGTAATTGAAAAATTTCATAGTTATTGGAGGAGATATAAATGCGTAATTACAAGTGTAATTCGTAATTCGTTGGTTTATATATAGCTATGGTATTGGGACTATGATATTAAGGCATATTAACGAGGACAACTGAAGTTTATTTCATATTTAAAATAATATTAATATTTTTATTATTTAAATTTTAGTCTGAAACCTACGTTATAGGCCATTTCACTTCTATTGCTGAATATTATTGCGAAAAAGTTCTCTGCAGCGAGTTACGACTACACTGGCAAAATTAGTTTCGTTATCGGTTAGATCAGTATTATAGTGAGAGTGAAAAGATAATGATAATGTAAGCCAATTTAGCTATCGTAAATATACGTTCTTGCTTATGATTCAATCGATCTCGTATTATTTAATCCAACACATAACGAGAATTTCAAGTGTAGTGCAAGTTGCTGTAATGCATATTGGTTGATCAAACATTGCAAAAATGTTTGCTGTACAAGTAGTCCGCGATATAAATAATATGCATGCCTAAGCAAAATTATAATTTAGTATACAACTTATGACATCTTCTAAAGACATTGTAAAGCTCGTGTGTCAATGTTCTCAGAATATAATTGTGTACTTGGTCAATGTTATGTTTTCTTTTTAACGACAAAAGAAAATGATATGTATATTAAGATTTTCTCATAAAATTACAGATATTTTTACAGTAATATTGTTAAATTTAATGTCTTTTTAGTAAATTATTGTCTAGAAATAAAAGTGCATTTGAGTTAAACGTGTTCCGAATAAAAGTTTTATAGACAGATTAGTTAGCAAAACCAGGTAATCTTGATTATAAAATTTGCCATTTCACGTGATAAACGATCTTCGTAATTACTTTTGGTTTTTACGGTGTCGACCGTATGATGGAAAGTAATTTATAGCCGTTTTCAACTTCAGTTTTACAAACATGTTTAATTGTTGAAACGTCGTAAATATGTTTTTTTCAGAGGTGATAGTTTAAAAGTTCTTCATGTTAACTTTTGTAACTATAAGCTACATCGAATTAACTGAACTGTTCAGGAATGATTCGTAATTTAGTAAAAAGACAGATGGATAGTGGTAATAAAATGTCATCCTTTACGAGCTCGTTTATACTCATCTAATCTTTCCACTGATGTAACCAGTAAACAGAACATTTCCAATATGTTCTTCAAATGCGATAGATCGGAGGCCGGATACTAGGGAATTAATCGAGACGGTGATTCAAGGACCAAACGGAAATGGCATCGGGATGTTACGATCGGTGTGACCTAATACAGATCAAGAAACTCAACTAATTATATAATAAGATTTTATTGGCGTTTATAAATATGAACTGAGTTGATTACTTTAAAATTCTCCAGTATCTGTATTTAATATTAATTACTGGCTTCATTTTTACAGTATGTTTTATATTTATACATCTAAATTAAAACATGTATTAACGTAATAAATTGATTTAATCTTCCTTTCCCTAATTTCACTCTTGCTATTAAATACCGTTAAAATTATTTCATTGCTTTCGGTGTTCAAAACCAAATTTACTGCATAACAAAGTTATAAGGTTACCTACATTTCCCACTTAATCAGTTAAGTTTTCGCGTCTGAAATACCCCACACAGATGATTAATAGAGCTCCAGTGGGTTGTACAATTCAAATTAAAACTTGCACTGCACTATTTGTCTTTGTCTATAGCATTTCTCTTTTTTCGCCTGATGTGTTTAGTTCTGAATGTGTTATCTAATTTGAGGTTTTAAAAATGGTTTGGCAGAGTTGACTGAAAACTTTCACCTAGGAAATTATGTGAATTTTAGATAATGGGAAATTTCTTTTCTTGGAAATTAGGTTTTCAATTGGTACAGTTTCCAAATTTCTCTGCATAAGTTAATTGCAAGCATATGATTAAATAGTTCCATAAATATTTTTGATAATGCTTTTTAGATGACATACGAGAAATGACAACTTTAAGAATTTTTTATATTATATAGATTACAAATTAATCTAATGGTAACAAAATAATTTCTCTTAAAGTTATGACAGGGATATTAAATAATTTATTTAGAAATTAAATAATCCGATAAACATGTAAATTTATGACTCGATTTGTAAGAAATTCGCCAGCTGAAAGTAGATATGTTTTGCCAGTATATACAATATACCTCCTTTGATACGAAGAGAGAGAGAGAGAGAGAGAGAGAGAGAGAGAGCGAGAGAGAGAGAGAGAAAGAGAGTATAATAGCTCGATCTATGTACAATATTATGTAATAACGAGTTCTATATCTTCTGATTTTTACCGCATTGATAATATAAATAGTTCACGTTTCATAATAATAAAAATATTTTGATTTACAACTGCAACGAAACTTTCGCTGTTTGCCTTTGCTTTTTTTACACTTTTTTTTATTTGATTTTTAAGTATAGCTATAAAGTACAATTAAGAGTCTACTTCCTGAATTCTTCTTCATAAATAAGTAATGATGTATGAACTTCTGCAATATAAAAAAAAACTTCTATTCACTCTTCTACAGAACAACATTAATTTTTTTAGACATTATACACTATTCTGCGTACCCAATTCTGTATGTAGCACGCGTATAATAATACGACCAATACCCAAAACAACGCAAAAATCTTTATACCAGAAAACTCCTAAATCCGAACTCGCGCATACCGGATAATTATATCAGGTGCCCACTTTCGCCAAACTACGCTCATATCCGAGACAAGCTTATACAGTTAATCACACCGCCAAGCAATTCGTGCGTAACTGGCAAGAAAAAAGACTACAGCATTGCGTCAGCGTATGTAGATAATTACTCATATTCTTTCGGCTTGTTTAATGACTCGTATATATATGTGTAGGTGCACAAGCGACCGATGAGATGCAGTTTGTTCCTGGTCTCGATCAATTACCGTAGGTGCGAGTCAGATATTGCAGGAGGTGTGCACCACAACACGAGTGGGAAAAATGTCGAACTCGCGCAGTTATTGAGTTTGTCGGGTGACGCGTGATTTAGCACCGACGCGGGTAATTATGCATGCATTGGAAATTTTAATATCCGGTTTTCTCGATCTTTTATTGTGATCGAATAATCATATCGGCGGTTGAAATAAGAGGTTACATTGATGTGAATAGTGAGATTGATTTCGATTGGATCAGCGCTTATTGAACTAATGCCGCCACGCGTTTTAAATGGAACGTAGTTATAAATTTCAATTTTTATGGTGGTATTATTGTGGTCTCTTTGAAAATAAAGATTTACTTAAAATTTAAACTGGAAGTTCAGTTCAGATTTAGTCTAAAAATATATATAATCAATATATTTTATAAATATATTTATTTATGAATAAATGGCTTATTTTTATGTAAGTATTTGTATTTATAAATTTCCATAAATATTTACTTGCATAGTCGATCTCGTTTGATATTTACGAATTATTACATTCAGAGTTTTATTCAATTATATCGTTATTTATTGTTTAATTATGTTCTAAGCTGTCAGATTATACGAAGAACGCAATAATAATGAAGTCCATTAGTCCTATAATAATATATTATGTTTGAGTACCTGGAAAAATATGAAAATTCAAAGTTCCTAAACAAACTGGTTCTTCAACTTTTTCTATGTACTATACGTAAAGCCAAGTAAATTCTGTTCTTAAAAAATTCATGAATTTTAACCAAACATACGGAAGTGTACCCAGTCCACCATAGATTTCCAGTCAATAAGAAAAATTACTTGTCCAAATATATCCGAAGGCCATTTCAGTCCCAAACCACTAAATTCTATTCACATCATCTAACAACAAAGGTCCTTACATCCGTTGTTCCAAATCCCACCAAAGGTCAAATGAACTTCAAAAAAAAAAAAAAAAAACCAAAAAAAAACAAAAAAAAAACACCAAGCGTACTGAATATATTCAAAACACACTTGTCTAAAACTCAATTACCGCGAAAAAGCAACAATTTCCGCGTTTGCCTCTCACATAACCGAGTTCAACAACCGACCAAGATAGAAAGAGTATCAAAGACGCCGCTCACCGACCTTCGATCGCATTTGGAGATAGTGATCCGATCGAACGGCTGTATCTATACATACAGGCGAATTCGTTTATAGTACGATGACGAAACGTATGCGCAGGGTCTCGTATATGACAGTGTGTCATAGGTACGGATATGACACTGTGGATTTGACGACGTAGAAAACCGGTTTATTTTGTTATAGGCTAAGATGGAAAGAGGGATTCCGTGTAGGGAAGTTTAGAGAGAAATGATAACGAGCAAATGGTTTGTGGTAATCAGGTTGTATACAGTCGTTTGGAATGTTTGTCGGAACGAAAGCGTTGGAATGAAATTTTTTTAGGAATTAGCTGCGGAAATTCGCAGAAATCGAAGTTTTGTACGATTTATTTATATAACAATTTTATTTTGGATCTTGATTATATATGATTCAAAGAATAGAAAATCCTTTTTAAATGGGCATGTGTAATAAAAGGAGCGACCAGATTTGGTATAGTACAGTTTGTTGTTTTCTACGATTATGCTGTTCTATGAATTATTCAAATATGAGGTATATTGTTACGTTCCAAGACTTAACAATATATTAGTGGAGCATAACACTTTCAATATTTCGATAGATTATTTGCATATATGTGGAATTCTACGGGAAGTTTCCCCTAAAGCGGTTCTAAAAACGATGAAAAAAAAATTTGGAGGCACGCCTCTATAAACTAATTATTTTCTTGTTCTATGGGTTATAGATGAAACGACATGAATTTGGAACCAAAGAAAACGGCCTTATTACCACCCTTTTATCGTTAAATCAATTTTTTTTATGGAAATTTAACATGGGAAAAATTGAGAAAAAGTAGTCACCATTCATTGACCAATATTAACCTTCAAAATATGCTAGCGCATTTTTTTATAAGATGATAGTTAAAGTACAAGGATAGAGCTTTAATTTACGTTAATGGTGGTTAAAGTCGGATGATTATGTGTAAATTTAACTACTTGTATTTAAAAATCGTAAAAATGATGAAAAACGATGAAAACGTTTTTTCCGAAAATACGGATGGGAAACTTTCCGTAGAATTCCACATATATATCTGAAATGAAATTATTTTTTCTCACTTTATTATTGTCTAAATTGACGTTACAAATTTTGCTTGCAAAGGCAAGATCGTGCCTCCTTAACTTATTACTTATGGATACAAAATATAAATAAGCGTAAATAGCCTTATACGCACCCAATCAAGTATTCAATTTACGCGTACATACATAGGAAAGACCACAAAAAAACTATTTATTTAATATCCATAAATAGCCGTTGAAACACTCAATCGCGAATGTCGAACGGCGCCCGTAAATTTCTAAACACGCGGCGCGTAAAACAATCCTCATTTTCCAGCTGCATTTGCCAATAACGATAAATCACATCACCTTTTGCCCAGACCACACGTTTGACGCGCGGGCACAGAAAACCACACAAAACACTAAAATTCACGCACTAAGACACAAACGTGTATATACCAAGCCTTACCTAACTTTTATCCCTATAGTTCAATAAGCAGTAAAACGTAACCGCACCGCGCGCAGCTTCCTAATGCACAACTTTCGCGCACTTTTCCAAGTAACCGCGTCAACGCAGGTCGCTGTAGGGAAGTTGCCCATTTGAATAAGTTATGAAAATGTCAGGTGTAAGAGACTGCAATCAGGATGCGAGTGCGCAGGTATATAGCAACAACAGTGGCGTGTACGCCTTCTTTTTAAGGACGTAAAATCCGCGGTTGTTTTTTTGGTGGTAAAATATATATAGGTAAGGGTATAATTATTGCAGTGCGTTTGCGAGCGAAGAGAATTTAGTGGAGTGTTATAGGATTGAAATTGGCAAAAAGGCGCCTTTGTCTATAGGTGAACAGAATATATGCGAGTTATGGATTATATAGTGTGTCTTAAGTGACGTAAGGATGTAGGAATGTTTGGCTAATTGCCGTGAAAATCTGAATTCCGTTTTGTTACTTTCATTGTATTAGAAAAGATCAAATTAATACGTTAAATGGATTTATATTACTATCATTAGTTTACATTTTTTTGATCATTATAAAAGCTTAACGTACCGATTAAATTATATATATAAGAAAAGCATAAATATATACATTACATTACCGTTAATTGTAAATCATTTCACGAATATAGATACATAAACCACATGCGAACTTGATTTTTAAACATATATACACGTATACTTTCTTTTAAGAATCTCAGTTGGAACCTCAAGCTACCGATAAATCATCGTAATATGATAGCGCGGAAAAGTAGCTTACATAACCAGCGTATAACGATCTGCGCGGTAACCGTGTCTAGCCCCCTCGCTTTTCATTGTACTTGATTATCGGGGCGTGCGCGTGAGGCTTTTGTATACATACACCTTGCGGTGCAGCGCGTTACACCGTGCACACACGTACACAATATAGTTTGTCCAGCCACCATGACGACGAGTATGTATGTCTTATCGTGCAATGATCGCGTGCAAAAGCTCGCGCCTATGTTGATACGTAATCTAAGGGAGAGAGAGATTTATCGATTAGTAATTCGTAAAACTTTTTTAGGGATAGTTAGGTATGTGTGGGTTAAGGTGCGAAATAATGTACCATGGTGATTTGATTGTTGATTGACAAAGAAATTGTTGGTGGGAGAGTGTAACGTTTTCGAGTTCATATTCATTTTTTATGAAGTAATATTTTACATTTGTTCATCTTATGCCCTGGTAGAAATCACCCATTTTTCGCCCATTGATGAAACGATTTTTCTATCATTTTTATCCTATTTTATGGCCATTTCAGTCGACTGGCCATAAAATGGGATAAAAATGGTAGAAAAATCATTTCATCAATGGGAGAAAAATGGGCGATTTCTACTAGGGTGGCAATTAGTTTCATGCATAAAGGAATGTATAAAGAATCCGAATGAGTAACGTTCTGCCAAGGTATCTTATTGTATGGTAAATTTGAATTACAATTAACCTATACAATGAAGTGTGCAAGTAAACATTTACGAGCAGCTGTATTCTTGTCAAAGTAGATATTCTTACATAAAATAGCATTCTCAAAGAGATATATGTATACATTACATGTTAAATGTTTGTTAGTAAATCAATGTTCTATTATAAAAAAAACATAAATTATGATGAGATCGTTATAAACCTATATCTACCTCGAAACTGCAAGCACGCCATGAATCACCCAAGTATATAAAGTGTCGCTCACTGGCCCCTGCAGTTTCTTTTTGGTCCCATAAAAATTAAAAGTAAATCGAGATAACAAATCGAGAACATTCCGCGTACCATTATTCCAGCCCAACTATACGCGCAATATCATGTTATTTAATTCCTTCTCTACACTTTGTTGCAATTCACATTGCAAATTTTACTGTACCGCGCGCTTTGTTCCCTCTGTTATCTTTTTGTCGCAACTGAATAATAGTTTTCTTTCGTATATTCCAGCGACCTGTTCGACAACTTTCTATAACACACTCACTGTGCACTTACTCAGTATATAGCTGTATGTAAGTGCACACCCCCTCATCATGCACGGTTAAGTTGCAAGTAATGCGTATTATGATTAGAGCTGGATTCGCAACTAGCGTGTGTATAAGTATAATTATTGTGATCGCCGTTGTTTTCTTCTTTTTGTATAGGAGATGGATAAGTAGTCGCGAGTCAGAAATGTAACGACGGAAGGTTGTAATGAAATAATTTTGTATAATTTGTAAGAATATGAGGGAATGTTTTGTTATCGGTTAAGCAATGAGTAAAGTGTAAAGATTGGCCTTGGAAACATTAAATAATATTTAATTGTCGTAAGAAAGTAATGATAGTAGATTATACACTCTTGTGTAACGTTACTTAATTGATTACACGTAATTATAGCAACCTTACATTTTACATTGTACAAAGTTACATATTTTTCATTTTCATATTATTTTGAATATTTTAAAACTTGAAAAGAAAAAGAAATTTTTCTTATTTATGTTCTATCATAAACCAAGCGAAGCTTTTACTCGCGCGGTTAAGCTAATGAGCAGTGAAAAAAAACGCTGAATTTCACTTATATGCAAAATTTCAACACGGACCAACAACGTGTGAAAATATTCTCGTACGACTCGACGGAAAATTAGTCTATTTCACTGCCCTCAACACCATGCAATTCAACTTAATCCCAATTAACTGAGCAATAACCGCGCGAAATCTTCGACCACAAGAAAAAACCACGAAAAATCTTCGCCATTTTTGCGCATCTGTTGCACAACACATTTGTTATTTGCCGTTACATAAAGTCAATTATAGCGATTCAGGAAGACAACCAGGTATACACGCGAATAAGTCACTTTTCCCCGTGAGAAGTGTAAGATATATAATGGGTTAGTATCGGTTTGCGAGATATATACGAGCGTGTTTGCATTTTGTCGCCTGTCGGTATGGCCAATTTGTCAGACACCGAGACGCGGGAACTGAGTGGTTACGCGGTTGCGGAATTGATCGATGGCTCGGGTTTCACTGATATTGGAGCGATAAGAAAAGGAAAACGTTGTAGTATAGTGAGTGATCTTTTTTAAGATTTATTTTTCAAGATGAGTTTTGGATTATTAATGATTATTTTTGGGTGAATAAAAATGCACTATAATAAGTTGGCTTCTTAGAATGTTGCAGATTTAAGCTTGAAACAGGTTTGTCACATAGTTTAAAACTTGATACTAGGTAATTGGGATTAAAAACTTGTAGTGAAGTACATAATCTTTTACATTTTTCTTAAACAGTAGATATATTAATTAGGAAATTAACGTACTAGACTAGTTTATAAATTTAGAATTTAAATAATTCCACGAAGATATTTTCATTTTTATGAATTGTTTCCTTTCAAATACTTCTGAAGAGTTAAAATTAAATTAAAATGTTTATGATGTTGATATAATGTTAGTAACTTAGTTGTTTCTATACTTTTTCTTTTGAGTAACTTTTTTGACTTTACTATTTGTTCCTAAATTGATTTTTTTATTTTTCTCTTCTCTTATTGGTGGATAAAGAGTTGATGCTTCTGACTCAGAAAACTGTTTCAATAATATCCGCGATGATCTACCTAAAACTTGAAAGCAGTGATATGATAATGTCCCGGGAATGGTTTTTGCAGATTCAAATCTAGGTTTTAATTTTTTAGATGGATCTGTATAATCATTTTTTGAATAATACAAGCATACTGCATTTTTAAAACAGTGTTTTGTCGATTCATAAAAATATTTTGATGAAAATATGATTATTCGTAATTTTTTCAGACTAGCGGACATTGCTTTTTATTGTAGCACCTATTCCGTCACAGACATTTTTTCCATGTAGAGTAGCATAGAAATGCCACTCGACTTCTACAGAAAAGTCTTCAAAATAAAAAATTAGATTTTGAAAGTTATTTATTTTTAAAGTGTTGTGCAGCACCGTCTATATAATAAAATAGTTTATTTATGATGCATCGTGAGCCAAATTATCTGAAAAAATGTATGTTGAATTGAATCATCTGATGATCTATGGTACACAACAGTTGTAGCTAAGCTACTCTGGTTATTGTTGAAGTGGAATGATTCTATAACATCCTGAACAACAAAGGCATAATTTTTAGAGAAATCTGAAGAAATTAAAAACTCGCCCTTTCTTAAAGTATCACGAAAATGTTGGAAGTAGGACTGGATAACTGCTTCTTTGAAATAAAAGAATGACTTTTTAATTTAACGAGACAGTTTTCTGAGTCAGAAGCATCAACTCTTTATCCACCAATAAGAGAAGAGAAAAATAAAAAAAGTCAATTTAGGAACAAATAATAAAGTCAAAAAAAGTTACTCAAAAGACAAGTATAAAAACAACTAAGTTACTAAAATTAAAAAAAAAAATAAACAGACTCCCTAAAAGTTGACTTGTGAATCAAATTCATAAGCAATATTTAACATTAAAAATTATACAATTATATCTTTTTTCTGCAAAACTCATATTTATAAAGATATTTCATTATTATTTACAGTCTAAACTGTATACAATGTATTCAAACGGACACGGCGGCACGCCCGGCCAGACGGTCTGGGCACGAGCGGCCGCGCGCTTCATTGTTAATTTCTTCATATCTTTTAAACCTTTACGTTGCCCAACTTAAAAATTTATTTTGAAATAAAATGGGTATTCTTTGAGAAAAACAACACTTAACTTTGAACTCGATTTTCTTCGTGAAAAACAAATTTTCATAAAAAAAACTAATTGCACCATTGGAAATAGCAAGAAAAAATCTATCAAAATATATGTGTTACTTATTTTTCCAAGTCCACGAATATCATAATTAACAAGTTACAAAAGTCGCGTTTCAATCAAAAAATGCTCCGGGCACGCCGGGTGCGTCTGAAATATGATGGACGCCGTCACTCACGTAATGGCTAAGACTATGTCCTCGAGAAGTATGTAAACATTTGCTATCGAATAAACCTACATTGCCATCAAATTTTTCTAACTCGACGTTATTAGATATAATTTTAACTCTTCAGAAATATTTGAAAGGAAACAATTCATAAAAATGAAAATATCTTCGTGGAATTATTTAAATTCTAAATATATGAAAAAAAAATAGTAGGCCAGCCAATATTGAAAGAGTTATTACGAAATGTTTACAAAGCTAACGTAAGAAGCTGTATTTATTTTCCGATATTATATTTGCACATTAAAGTAATCATGCAACCATTAAATATAATTCTAAGTGACGCAATAACTATTGAAAAGAACAGTATACAGCAGCCGTCGAACAACAATCGCTTAAATAACGATCTAATCAATCTCAACATTTCACCAAATCAGTTCCTGATAACGATAAAGTATACCTCTCAGCATCGAAAGCTACACTCAGCATCAGCAACATAATTATCTCTCATTAATAATCAAACACATGCTACATAGTACACATGCGGCATGAACTACGGAAATCAATTAACCCCCCAGATAAACCTTTATACCTGCGTATATGCACACGTGTAATTTCAACCCCGATCTGGATAAAATGTTTCTACCTCATATTTACGGTGTCACAGATGAAAAAGAAAAAACCGCGTCGCGAATTATATAACGAAGCGAACCAACCGTAATATACTTTGCGCAACTCTCACGCTCGTATATATATATACACACTTATCTTCTCGCGTATATATTATATACTTTTGGTCGCGCCTCGTAAATTTTTACCACTAATTGCCACTTTCCTCTCACATGCGTGCTCTCTCATTTGCTTTTTAAAAGCTCGACCAAAACGCGCGTATAATGCAAATTCGACGGAGTCTCGCGCGCGCGATTCTCTAGATTCGGGAAAACACGGTAGTACACAGTGTATATATGTATCGGCTTATGTAAGCGGATAACCCAAGCGAATGCACACGCGTGCACTCGCCCAATTCAGCGGGATAATGAGCTGTAATGCGATCATGTCGGATCGTCGTGAATTGCAGTGTATATAGAGGAGTGAGGGGAAAGGGGTATTTTTGAAATGTCAATTATAAGACGTCGAGTTGCACGCGCGCTTTCTAATCCGCAGCGTCTGCCTGTCTGCTAAGGATTTCGTGTATGTGAAGTTGTATAGCGTGATGTTGCTTATACTTTTGAGATTTTAGGTGAGCTTTTAGTCGATTAAGACTACTATAGATAGACTTTTTATGAAATTTTGAATTACTATGTAAGCGTAGAATATATCAAATTAGTGATGTTTATATATACTGATATAAATGTCAAGATATATTTAATACGCAACATTTCAAAACTAATTGTAGTTCTAAAATCATTTACATTATTAATTACTAGGAGTATTTTAGTATTTACATTTTTTTAAGTATTCTTCATCATGAGCAAAAATAAACATTTAACGAAAAGTTCTTAATTATTTCATAAAATATTGAAATAAAATGTTATAATTATACTGAGTGTAATTACTATTTAATATATAGTAAAAAATATAATGTAATTTTTTGAATATGAAGAGGCAATTTACATGAGTAAAAAATGTTATGTATGCGTCTGCAAGTATGTTGACTTATACTTGAACAGTACAATCTTTAATTTTTTATGAAATCATTTATCAAGCTCGATTGACTTTAGAAAATTCAATGCTTCAATATTTTTCCTTATACGCAAATGACTGCAACACATCCAAGAACAATGCATTTGCATGCATATGGGCTATTCTGATTAGAAGCATTACGCGAGATTAATCGATAAAAACACGTTTGAAATACGCGCAGTTACTAAATTTCAATTTACAAACGCAAAAGTGATCATATTAAGAACCTTTGCAGAAGTTTATGAGACAAGTTTATTCGATTCTTTTAATTAAATAATAAATGAAAATGGCTTCGAATTTAATGACTTCCTGAATCGCTTTGTCTCGAATTCGTAAAATATTAGCTGAATTTAAATTCAATATACCGAGATCATTGATAAATTACGTTATTTAATCAGGTTTGCTAATCGAGTCGTACGTGATCAGAAATAGTAGGAAAAACTGATAAACTAAATCTCATTAAAACATTCACGTGACAGTTTAATTTTTCTAGCAGAGTAATTTTTATTATTTCAACAATATAGCAGTTACGTGAATTTCATAATAGCAAATCGATACACCCGTAGTAATAATAAATATTTAGATTAGCAATTATCACTTTTTGCAAACGATTATACAACTCTGAGTACAAGGTAATTGGTGCTATGTTTCTACTTATTATTAAGCAATAAATTTAATAAAGTCATAAATAACGACCGTAGATAATGAATTTTTTTTTATTAAAAAAAAATAATTATTTTTCAACCATTACATTCATATTAGTAAATGTACAATATAGAATATTAAAGAGAAGTTATGATTCGATAGAACAATTTTTAAATAATGCTAATTTAAATAATCTTACGTTAGAGTGGTTAGATATAACTTGTTTCCAAAAAATTTCAAGGTTATGCTAACAATACGGAGTAAAACTAACACGTGGAACTCCTGAAATTCATAGACGAATTCTTAGGGCAATGACATCATGAGTCGTATTTGTATGGCTCTTAGTTACGTAGTCCAAAAATTTAAATAGGTCTACTTCAGAGTTTACCGGAAAAAGCACTTTTTGAATATGAAACACTATTTATGGAGATTAATACACTAATGACGAGAAATTGATAACTTTTTATACAAAATTTTTTTTTTTCACCAAAAATAAACCCTATAATATATTCGTATATACTCATCCAATATAATTAATCAATTCAAATTCATATAGTTTTTGACAACATCAGTTACGCTTTATGATCATTGAATTTATAAATCCAAATTCATTATACAATCACAACCCACTTGCATCAGCTTCACAATCGAACATATCAATGGTCGTTCTAAACTCTTTCACTCATGTTTTCTTGATTTGCACGCGCTTAAATCGGATTTGCCGTCGTAATTGCGGCTCGGAGAACGCGCGAATTGCACATGCAGAGGGATGATTTACGACTTAACGTCCTATATGGAGAGAAAACAAACTTTCCCTAACACGAAATTTTTCTGCTCTTAAAGGACTATTTAGCGGATTATGGCAACGCGAGCGGTGTGATAGACACGTGAGGTAAAGTGATGGAATGGAGGTGCAGTTGATGTATAGTGAATTATTGGATATAGGGTTGAGTTGGTACAGTGGGAATATTTTTCTTTAAAAATCGATCGATTTGTTTGGGTATTTTTATACTTATATAAGCAGTTAAACGATTTTTGGTAGAAATACATTTTACATTAAAGCTTAACTTGCTATTCAAGTTTTAGGGTCGATGAATAATTAATGAGAGCTGTCATATGGAAATTTACTTAATCGTTAGATCTAATTTAATTCATTCGTCTATAATAAAAATAGAAGTTTATTACTTATTTTCGTTCAAATCAAAATTTTTTATTCTCTGCAAAAATGTAATCAAAGATTACATTTTCTTATATCAAATATTGCAAAATAAACAATCCCGTTCATAAACCAAGCACTAGAGTATATACACTGAGAGTAAATAAAAATTATAATAATTCTAGCAAAAATTACTAAGTAACTTTGCAATCGAGACCTATACTTGCGTTACAATATAT
>JAWWEQ010031535.1:0-22363 GCA_035583055.1 Torymus tubicola
GAAAAAAATCTGAAAAAATTCAGGATAACATATGGGATGGTTGCGAAGCGATTTAGGTGATTTTAAAAGAAAAAAAATGTTGACCTCTCGATTCACCTGAGAACTGCCCATATATATATATATATTGTTATTAAAAATGTAACAAACTTTTTTAGTAAAATAGTATTAAAATGTCTTTGACGACACAAAAAACATGCTAAACAAGTTAATGTAAAATTGAGTATTACAGTATAAATGTATTTTCCTAAATTGCAGCGACTCTTTTGGACAGTAAGTCGGCTTATGCTAAGTTTCAGACTTCCTCGTAATCTCCAAAAGTACGCTTAGGGTTTATATCGCCTGTCATATACAAGATCTTATCGATTACATAGACGTCTAGCGAAACGAGAATAACAATACTTACATAATTGTACTTTAAATCCGGGTGCATGTAATCGACCCCTGAAACAAGTAGAATGACATTATTTTAATATACTGAACCGTAGGGAATATTAATAATTGTATAAGTTCATATAAAAGCTCCTGTTCAATATGCTTACGTTAGAATGAACATTTTTATGCTCATAACATTTGATTTCTTAAAATCAAAGATGGATATGCAGAAATTTAATTAATATATGCTATCGCAAGTTGTTTAACATAAGTGGTTATGTGAGTGTAAGTGTAATTTAATAAAAAAACGACGATATATTTGATTCAGTTGAAAAAGGAATACCCACTGTGATTTCGAAAATACGATGCAAATAAGCTTATATTAAAAGTGAAATTTAATATTGCTTCTTAACCTACAAGACTTTTGAGCCTTAGAGATACTTATCAAATAAGTATTTCCCGTAAATTTATAGAAAAATGGCTCATTTCATTCATATAAGTGAATAAAATTAACTGTAAACTTTAAACCTATACCACACCAATCATACGAGAATAGATTTTCCCGCGGAGAATACTTCCTCCCTCTCTCACTCTCTATTGGAAGTATAGTCTACAATAATTTCTAATTTATTTCACAGTTGTTAACAAAAATCGTTTTTGAAAGTTATTGAGAAAGCATCAGTGTATCTGTATTATATTTGGTGTACTATATTATAGGTTATCAGTTTAATTTACATAAAATATTGAAATATGAATAACAATTAGGATTTATAAAAAAGGAACTTACATTTCTACTACCTAACTTATTTTTCGAATATATGAGTGCATGTTCATTAATTTTTTTTTTTTTTACATTTTGTACGTCAGTGGGCGTATGGAGGTGCACGTCGATTGGACGGCATTGAGTAATTATAGCAGGCACGTGACGCAAGAGAAGATGAAACAATAACGGACATTATAACTTCAAACATCTCATCGACTCCCAACGCTATTCTCCACGGTGCAACGGTGGAAATCGAACCCACGACATCCACTTAAGTAGCGGTTGCTTTAATTGATAAATTAAACTTCAAAGAATACTATGATATTGTAAAACAGAGGTTTTTATTTTTAAGTTCATCAAATTTTAAAATATTCCTGTTTTTCTTAGTCAATGGTTTGGAGAAAGATAATAAACGGAAATTAATAATATTTTTAAAGTAAAAACTATGCTGTTTATACATCTATGTTTACAATAATGACAATGTATTGAATGAATAGTTTATTAGATAAATCTAATTATTTTTCTACTGCTCTGTTACTATTAACAATTAAAATATAATTTTATATTTAATAATCTTGTCAAAAACAGGAAAAGTATTTTCGTTTGTTATTAGTACATACTGAAATAAGACTATAAAAAAATTATCCACTAAACGGAAATTTTAAAAGCAGGCCAACGTGCATTGGGTCATTTAACTAATTACAGAACAACTTACTTTATGTAGTTTTTATAAATATGATCTTTGGGCTTTAATAAACTGATTACAAATTCAGTTTAATTTTTGAAATGCATTTTAAAATATCCAATGCAACGAAAGACACTATAATACCTCTATGCTTTAAAAATTTAATTTACGATGAAAATTAATGCTTTTGCAGATAGCTTTTTTCTATTTAAAACATTGGCAATTTGGGTAGCTAATCCATTAGAAGCCACAACAAGTAATGAAAGAAGCAAAAAATAGAAAAACAAAATGTTTTTTACCTCCGATAAAATGTCGACAATTTGTCTGTCCAAACTATTAGAAACCACAGCAGTCACTTTATTTATGAA
The DNA here is from genome assembly GCA_035583055.1 of Torymus tubicola. Classification (NCBI taxonomy): domain Eukaryota; kingdom Metazoa; phylum Arthropoda; class Insecta; order Hymenoptera; family Torymidae; genus Torymus; species Torymus tubicola. The sequence goes on from JAWWEQ010031535.1 coordinate 2,189, forward strand.
TATTTATAGTTAAAGTTCATAAAATTATCGAAAAAGTTTTGACTTCATACCTAAATTATTTTATCTATAAAATTGTTTCAAAGAAGAAAATAGAATTAAAACAATGGCTTTTATTTGCTTTTATTAAAATGAAACAGTACTTTCGTGTTTAAATCAAGTAATCAAATTTCACTAAAGAATATGTAAAATTTAACCTGATAACCATATATTCTTTGTACAACTTTAAACTATTATTACTTTGATCGAAATTTATGTTGTTCAGCACTAAATAAGTAAATTTAAGTAAAAGTTAGTCAACATTCAAATAGAGTAAAAAAAATTTATAATTTTTCACATAAATCACATCCTAAAGTTTAAATCGATTTCAAGATCCAAAAATTCTATATTTTCCTAAGGTAATGTAACATACCGACATAATTTTAACATGTCTATATCTTTTGCAAATATCAATGAAATTACCCCCAAAAAAATTTGAGTATAGTGTTTACACATACGGAGCGCCTGTCAGACCTGATTTTCCAAAAGTCAAGTCAAATCACTTATTTAATTAAATAAAAGCCCCAGTGTCGATAAGTAGAAATCTGTATTTCTAGAATTTAGCCAATTTTAAAACGGATATATCTAAAGGAAATGATTATTAAATCATACAAACAATTTTTTGAGCATAGTATTTACATACACAGAGCGCCTGACAAATTTATTTTTCCAAATAAATGTTTGTGCGTTATGTTATTAAAAAAGGGATTTGGGTCAATTTTGAAGCTTAAATCGCCCTAATACGTACGTTTGTAAATAGCTTTTATCAAACTTTTAGGTATCTCCGCATCTCGGCCAATTTTGTAGATAGATCAACTAAAATATACAACTTGTTCGGAAATTCACAAACGGACACAACGAAATCGGTTAGAACGTAAAATTCTGAACAAAACGTTCCTTTGCGGATTATTCTATATGATCAATATTTGACTAGTTTATTTGATTTTAAAATACCAAGTTCGTTTTGAAATATATAGAATTTCCATTCTTAAAAAATATAATTCCCATTCATCAAAAGTAAAATTTCGTTTTTGAAATGTAGAATCTCCATTTTTTTAAGAGTAAAATTTTTATTTTTGGAAAAATGGAACTATTACTTCACTAATGCAGTTCATTTTACTGTTTTATTTTTTCCGTGAAAAGCTAATATGCTCGATCTGAACGGGAAGGGAAGGACTGTCCGCGAGAGAGCATATACGCTATTGCCAGTTATATATTGTTAATCTTTAGTTATCAATAAATCTATGAATATTGATTATAAAAAAAACTCACCGAGGAACATTTGGTTCAGAATTTTACACTTTATCTGATTCCATTATGTTCGCGTGTGAAAAATGTCTGAGATTCGAAAACAATAAATGACATGGTAAATGTTTTCTTCAAGCATAAAATAACGTACTAATAAAAATAGAGATTTTCATGCTACAATATACCATGAAAATATCTTCCTTCTTCATTTTATTTGTAATTTAAAATTTTAAACGAACTAGATTTTTCTCATGTAGCCTTGTCCCCGTGTCCTGCATGTAATCGTCTCGATAGATCTTTAAGATAAAACGTACTACAAATCTAATCCTACGATTGAACCCGATTATCTCACTATTTATCTAGCACGCTCGCGTTACAATACCTTTACATTACTTATATTTGTTCATTTTCAAGTAAAAATTAATTCAGTTTTTCAAAACCTAACGAATAAAATAAACAAAGATATCATATTAATTCTCTTACTATAGATGAATAAAATAATATAATACCTAAATCAAATTAATTGAAAGTAATTTCAAATATACATTGTTACAGCATTTACTCTCTGTATAAAAATGATAACAAGTTTTCTAAAGTTTATCATTTATGTTAGCGATCAATAATAATCAAATTATACAGATATTAATTAACAATATCATCATTAAATAGAAAGAACATCAAGAAATTTAAGTTTCCCTTCACAAAATAGGTTCAGATGATCTAATTAATGACAAACCGATAATAGTTATATAATTATGTTCGAGTCGTGAAGTATTGTACAGTGATACATACGCATCACAGCATTTATCAACTTCTTGTAGTAGTATATCAACACGTGGCGTATCAATTTATTAAATCTCATGGGATAGGTAAATAACTCGAGTTTGAAGATGATCAATCTGTGTGTATTTATTATATTTACTCCAAAAATGTTCTTTGTGTAATTAATATCATTTCTATATAACTTGTATTCCTAATATACAAAATCATTATTAAGATTGTATTTGATATCATAAAAAATCGTATATAAGTTAAAGCTGAAAATCTTGCTGTCTAAAAGAGAATGTATTAATTATATTTCTGCATCTTAGCCTTTTAATCTTTTTACATTTGACTCTTTCAGAATTTAATAAAGACAAAATGCATGAAAAAGTTATAATTTAAGTTGCAATATCCCTATTAACCATCGCAATTATTTCGTTAGTTACATGCAAAAAATTTAACAAGGTCGCGTAGATAATGGATTATATAAAACATCACTTTTAAAAATAGTAAAATAGACAGTTCTGATATTGAAGCCTTGTATAGTTACGTGTCGGCGTTGCTAAGGTGCGCAGTCGCGTTGCTAGGCTGGGTTACCCCACTATGTCGTAGTAGTTTTTATTACGTATCTATATTACGCATGTACTTATACGTTTTGGTTATTTTAAGAATTTATCAACCTACACGAATAATTTATATTTATTTTTTAATTTTTGAATATTATATTATTCATTTAAATAATATAAAGAACTTAAAAATCAATACAGATACCAAAAACTTGAGAGATAAAAGTGTATTTTGCGTCATCATTTAAAATCCTTATAGGCTGTGTAATTATCAACTTAAACTCGTAATTATTAATCAATCAGTTCTCGCTAACTTCATTATTTATTATTAAAAATAAATTTAATATTAGCAAGGTTTTATTTTTATTTTAAAAGCTTATAAAAAATGTTTTTTTTTATATTGATGTAAGGTCAAGCATCTATTACCGTCGCGTAATCTTGACATATAATACATATCTTTAGATTTTGAAAAATATCATATAAGCATTCACATACTGACGTACATTCTTTCAGGAATGGGTTTTAAGAAAGATTGATAGGGTAGAAATTCAGAAGATAAATTTATAAAATTTTCTTTTTGCTTACATACACCATCTTATATCTGAAATAAATATTTTCATTTCACCAAACTAAGTTTTGTTCACTACGGCTCAGAAAAACTTAATAAAACAGTAGAAAAGTTGCGATTACATAACATCATTAATCCTCTCTTAAAAAAGTTATGAAAGAATGTAGTAAAGCATTTAAAGAAGCAATGCAATTGGTTGGTGATTTAATATCTGATTTAAATGACGTCAAAACTCAAAATGTACTCTGATATAAAATGAATATTTTGATATCGAAATTAATTGAATATTTTATGTGTGCATTTGAGTAAATTAATAAAATGATCATTAAATTATTCAATATCCCAAGTGATTCAAATTTTGTATCTCATAATTTAATTACAAAATAAATGCTGTTCCGATTTGTTTCCTAATATTAACATTTAGAATTCAAATCTATTATTGAGTATAAACAATATATTATGCTTTCTAAAAGATCATTTTAATAAAAAGTACAGTAATAAAGTCTAAAATATTTGTTGGTTTCATTTCTACAAAAAAAAGTGAAGCGCGAACAGCGCGCATCGTCATATAACTATAGTTAATAAAAAGTTGCTTACCGTCATCCATAATGGCGGTTGTGACGTTTTTGCCAGTGACGCCCTGGGCCCAAGCGGCCTCGACGTTCAGGTCGAGTTTGGGCTTGCCGCCGTTTTGACCCGTGTTCTTCAGATACCATTGATATTGAAAGTACGGATCCGTCGGATCGCGACTCGCCGGATTCGAGGCTGGGTTCCTCATCTCGTTGTAGAGTGGCACAAGTCGTTCGACGCTCAGAGGCTTGTAGCCGCGTTTCACCCGCTTAAAGCCCGGTTGCTGCACCGCCATGTGCACCTGCAGCACAAAAGAATGCGAAATTTAAGGCTTTATGGATTTCACAAGATTTATTGACATGTAAGTATTTTAAGAGCCGGTAAAAGCATTTTTTATGATTAAGTGCTCTTCAACGTCAAATGAATTTTATTCTCATATATTGAACATTTTGAAGATAGAAAAAGATTAACAATATTACTGTATTTGGCAAGAAGGCAAATTATTTTTAAAGCCATGTTTTTACCTCAGAATCACACAGGAGATTGTTGGATAAAGATAATTTTTATTTTTAAAACTTAAACGTATCATTATTTTTACACCAAAAACATACAGTCCACATATTCAGTTATCTCAGAAGATTCTCTCTGTAAATCTCCGTTCTAGTTTATCTAGAACGCATCTTCCATTAAATTCCTCTCATGGTTGCAGAAAATTCCGACTATTTTAACAATTTTTAAAATGGAAAAAAATTCAGTATTAAAATATGTATGTATAATATGCGACATTCTCCAGAGAAGTGATGAAATTTCATATTCTGAATTCTGTAGTATAAAGTGTTTTAAATGTAAAAATTTCTATAGCTCATTTATAAAATTGATTTTATTGTGTAATCGTTTGTATACTGTATTGTAATTAATCTATCTATTAAAAATATAATTGTTTGTTGTAAATGTTACTTTCTTAAACAATTGTATGAAAACTACACTATTTCTGTACTTCCATGACTTATCTAATAATTCAAAAAAGTTCAAAACAGTCTAAATGAAAAACTAAAAATATCTTTGCACTATTTATTTTCAATCTCACCTGTCTAGTTTCATAAAAACAATTCTGCGCATTACTTTATTTCTTTTACGTCTTTGTTCTATTTTTCCATTTTCGTCTTTCTATTTGTACTTCTCGTTTGCACAGAGTCAAATGTTTGCCCTATCATCAAACTGACGACGCATCCTTTCGACCTTACTCCACACAGTCGCATTTTTCTTTGTTTGTATATTTTCTTTCCGAATGATGGATAACCGTGGGACTTTGTAGCCATTATTATATCGGGGATGATTATAGGAAATGTTATTGCGGCTTTAACGAAGTATTGATTGTATATACCTGAGTTTGATAATCAATTGTGTTTTCTCTGTCTCTTCGCTCCTGCACACGCACTCTCACGCGTCTCTCTCTCTCAATTTGCGTCGGAGTAAATTGAAATGGCCCTGTTATGGCGATCGAATTTTCAGTAAACGAATACATTACATATTGGCGAATTAACAATATACCTATTCGGTTTGTTAGTGCAAAAATAATTTGAGAAAATCTTAAATCTTGTATACTATCCAATTTAATGGTGTGCCAGAATATGAATCTCACGTAATTCACTGGAATAATTATATTTTTATATTAAATATAAAACAATAATCTTTTTATAATACCGAAGTAGAAGGATCGAAAGTACAAAGGATATAGATTTTACTGTATCACTATTGCAAAACAGATTACAGAGATCAATCGAAAATAAATATAAAAAAAAATAAAAACAAAACGTTCTATAAGAAAGATGGACGTCTTTAAAACTTTAAAAATTGGAATGTCGACCAAAATTGGAAATAATTGATTAAATCAAGAAAATTTGTATCCCAAATAGAGAAGAAATTTATATTATTGTATCTGCGAAATTATTTTTTTAATATATATTTAATATATTTTTTTAATATATAAAATGAAAAACAATATACGACAACCGAGACGCGATCTCATTGATCCAAAGTTTGGTGCTCTACCACAGGGCTAACGTCGATACTATATCGCAAACTAGTTATTCTTTACTAAGTCGCCATATCTCTTGTAGCGCACGTACTTGAACATTGGCAGAAATTTCGCCCGTGACAATATAAAGAAAAGGAAATACATCGTACAAAATTTTCTTCCAGAAGTTGTGAAAATGATAGTAAATAAAATGACCTTGACTTCGTAAATCCATTTTCAGTTTAAAATACCTTGATAATAGAAATATAACTAAAGATATGTACAGGTAATATGGAATTTATTATATTTTTTTTATATTATTTTTGCAAAACAATTTGAAATTTTTTTGAAAAACATTTTCCTTTGTATGAAAGTCGAAGTATTGATTGGAATTCCAACGACTGTACAAAAAAGAAACAAAAAAGATAAAAATGAAAAACGTTCTTTATATTTTCCCAAATTTTAGTAAAAATATTTAGAATTTAATGATTGAAAATTATTAACATGCAGAAAGCTATCGTGAAAAAAATACATACAAAAAAGAAAAATATATTTCTAATAACAGCTGATCAAAAACTTATAAAAGAAAGCCATAAATTATACAATAGTTATTTACTGTATATAAAAAGAGAAATAAGAAAAATAAAAGTCATATCTCCGTTTTTTCATTGTTGCAAAATTCTTTCTGTGAGAAAACTAATAAGTTCAATACAATTTGAACACTTTTTCGAAACAAACAAAAAACTCTACAATTATTTTTCTGAAAAAGTCTTTGAAGGATATTGATATTTATGAGTGTTACTTGTGTGGAAATTCATAACAACTTCCGCGCCCGTCACACAACCCCAAAAGATCCTTTAGGGCATCTGTTCATGACTGTACGCATGTACATGACATTGCTATCGGTCGTCGTCGTTGTGTGTTATATACACAATAGCTTGCTCTACATTTATAGAAGACAAGGGGTGAGAGAGAGAGAGAGAGGGGGAGAGGAAGGAGGGAGAAGAGAGAGACCCCACGTGAGTCTATCGATTTCGTCTGTCAGTGTCGGTGAGCGCATACCCACCGGGAGATAACCACACCAACGTGAGCGCGTGAAGATGCAGGCCCATTTGCATTTATATAGAGACGAAACTCAACGTCGTAAAGCGCGATTTTCTAAGAAAAGTGGAAGGGGACTATGCGTGCCGCTATTTACCCCGACGTTTATGTTAGAAGGAGAAAAGAACAAGCGAGAGAAAGAGAAATTGGTTCACTGGCAGTTCGCTGAAGTCTAATGGTCAAGACAGTAAAAATCTCGATGAATTGCAGGTATGTTTTCATTGAGATATGCTAGTAAGACCCAAAATTGTAATCTATAAATTCAAGTCAAGTTGAGAATTTAAAAAACAATTTGATGAATTAAAATAATGCACAATTTCATCTTTAAACGTTAGGAAATTGAATAACAAAAGTCACTCGAAATAATTTTATAGGTGACTTCTTAATATTGTATCTGTATTTGGCATTTTCTTTACTATCTTCTCTATTTTAAACTTAATGATAACTAAAATATCACTATTAACCATATTAATATTCTATCTATTAGAGAATGCTGGATTATATTGGAAGTATCTGCTCGTCTGACCACACATTGCTGTACTCCACTAAAGTTTAGAAAGTTATTATGAATATGAGAAGATTCAAACTGTCATGTATTATTATTGTGTCACAATATTTACAACGAAATATTATTAAAATAATTATTAGGTCAACAAATAGAAATATATTTGTTTGTATTAAATACGCAAGACACAAATACAATACGCTACGCAATAAGAGCGCAAAGTGATTTTCACTTGAGTTAAGTCTGTCATAGAGTTGAAGGCGAGTCACTTTACGCCCGAGTAAACCTAGGATGCATAAATGGACTGTTACTGCATGTTGAGCACCCGTAAAGTGACCGATTTCTGGAATCGAAGAATTAAAGCAACAAAACTTTTTTAAGTAATGTACTGAAAATGTTTAATTTATAATACTGGAATTCATTATGTTATACTTCAAAATGTTATTTGCTATTAGAAGTTTATAATTTGATTAAAAGTACTCTGCAGTCTGTAATTACTTCTACTATATCTAGTTATTTTTTATTACAGTTTATGATTCTTTAACTACTTTTATTCCATAAGGTATTTAAAATCTGCATATCGATTATATCTCCGATAAGCAAATTGAAGTTTTGCATAATTATTATTCATGCTCTGCTAAAATTAAATTTTTAATACTTTTATAAAGTGAAATCGTAATAATTAAACTATTAAAAAATTAACTTGTTAAAATATTACAAAATAATATTTTATTTCAAGGCAGTATGCAAATTTTGAACATTCTATATCGTATAAATTACCATCTTTTTAATTATCTCGGAAGAAGAGACTTATTTAAAAATCAATATTATCTTAGATATCGTTATTCTTGCAATTGCAAAAAAGAAACGAAAGAATAATCATCTTGCAGAAAGTAATGAAAAAAAGTGAATATTCAAAAGTATATATAGCTACCTTACAACGTGAGTATAATCTGTTATTGGAAAAGCAGAATTCAAGAGATGAAAAAGTATTGTACGATAAAAGCGACATAGCATTCTTAAACAGCTGTATTTAGGTGGTGAGAAAGCAACGCCAATACTTAATAAGGTTAGAACACGTATAAGAACTATGGTAGAATCCAATGGAATTTGGGTTGCTGTATAATCTCATTTTCTAAATAAATATGATAATTCAGCGAAGGTTCTATTTTTTTTCTGTTTATCAGTCATAGTATCGATAACGATATTTATATCTATCCATATATACATGAAAAAGAGAAATACAACCTAATATAAATCTGAATTTCTTATCACTATAATAAAACTATAATAAAACAACCACTATATCACGAATATAAATAAATATTTTAATCGAACTCTGTTGTAATATTGCAAAATAAATCTCTAGAAAAATTGGAAATTAAGTACCATCCTCAAAGCTATATACCGAATCGCAATAATTCGTTAGTGGACTTCCATTTTACAACCCATGATTTCGACAGTTGACATTCCCCTCTTACATTAACTTGAAATTGTTACATAATCTATAACCAATTGTTTTCATTTTACTTTAACAAAACTAATAATATTTAAGAACTCAAAGTTCCTCTGATGAAGTATTCATCTACTTATTAGCGCTTTTTACTCATTTGCACGGGGCTAAGAGAGCAAAAAAAAGTTATCCGGTGCACGCACAACTCAATTGACACCGGACAATGAACGCGAACTGCACATCCAGCTATTAACAATCTCTCACATTGTTTCCCTTGCATTCGTAGTATACACCTGCTGTATGCGTGCTGCTTTCATACAGAGAGAGCAACAATGGAACTCGAAAATCGTCACGCTCGACTGTCGCGCCACGCTCGCTGGCGACCTTCGCTAGCACGCTCGCTATTTTTCCATGACAATAGACCGAGACTCTTTTCGAACAATCTACCTCCGGAATCGCGAGCTCGCGCACGCGCGCACACCCTTACAGCCAGAAGTACACGAAGAGAGGGAAAAGAGGGGGAGAGAGAGAGAAGACACACATACTCTCTCTCTTTCTCTCTGTATACTGTACGCATTATCGTCACACTTGCCCGCCCGGCGGTGGCGCTGCTGACGTAACAGGGGGATGTGAATGAGACAGCTGAACACATTGAAGGTTGCCGTGGCGACTTCCTCCGGCTCTGCGACCCCATGAATTCCGTGGCGCGTGCTCTCACGATGTGAGAGACGAAGGAAAGGGAAGAGAACGAGAAAGGAGGATGCGAAGAAGCTGAAAGTTTGATCGAGTTCGGCTACACAGAATAGGATTAAGTTGCTAGAATAGCTTTGAACTAATGTTTCTGATCATTTTCAGGCGATTTTTATACTGAATAAAAATATATCATCGTATTGTTCACACCTCCGTGATAATATACGAGTAATTGCTAGAGTTTATACCATTTGTGTCACAATTACATTTTAATGAGAGCTATTTTAAAATTTATATCATATTTATATTCAATTGATTATTTTAAAAGTAATAAATAAGCCTGAGATAAAAAAAATGAAAATTATATGAGTACTCTGTATGAATTCAATGAAACGAAATCCTTCGAAATGTAAATTAAAATCTCTGCGCAAGATTTTTCATAATCCGATAGTAAACATACAAAAAACTTAATGAGCTTTCAGCTTAATTTATTTGAATATTAATTCACAAAATAATATATTAAAAATTCATTTAGACTAATAAGTTCAGATTGACTTAGTACATTGTCAATCAATGAAACAAGAGAACTATAGAGATCATTCAGAATTAGTCATTAGAGTTATGGGAGCTCACTCAGGCATTTAATCTAATATCCCAGTAGATTATCTTGAAGATCGAACAGGTTGTCAGAATAGTTGTAAACAATTACTGGTAAGGACTTGAAATTGCCTGTCAATTAAAGGTAGTTTAATCTAAAGTTAATCAGTGTAAACCCACAGTATTTAATGATCTCCTAAAATTTCTCATACGGAGTGACTAAATTAATATATAAGTCACAATACGACAATTAAAAATCTGGTAAAGAAGTGCATCCCTATTGTAAACGCGTTGCATACGTGCCTACGTTCAATTCAATCGCATACGATATACACATCCCATCTCGATCAATAACTGTAACCGGTGCAACAAAAATTTCACAATTCCTGTGTTTCCATTTTGCCCATTAGTGGCTTCTAACTAACTAAAATTCACCCGGCGAAAATCAAGTACTTCACAAGCAAATATCGGAATATCATAATAGGGCAAGCCTATATAGATACGCAGGGACTGCACTACAAGGCTCCCACGAAAGTCGTCAATGGAAGTATTATGATATACAAATAATTCCATCTTATCAATAAGACTTGTAGGGTATGCAAATACAAAGAAAGTAATTTGCTTTTTTATTGAGGTTCATACGAAGGCTAGATTTCATCACTCAATAGAAACATCTTCAACTCAATTACATAGACTGTAGATTTTCTCTTCAAACTGATTATGTTATGCGTCTAAATAAATTTGTATGTTCTTGGCATAAAATGTATAGGCAAGATTAAAAATTTTCTTTCTATATAGCTTTAAAACTGTGAATCTTATTGATTCGGTATAAATATTAAGTATTGCAGTCCGTTAAATATCATCAATAATGTTTTTCGATATCATGTTATGTGGTGTTAAATTAAATATTCCTATTTTCGTAATGAATTTATCAGTATGAATGACATTACAGACATTTTTTAATTCCATCGCAAGTGCGGCTTTAATGTAATTAAGCTACGAGCTCTCGTTTACTGTCCATTATTATCGTGGTATTATTAACTTCACTTACCAAAGGATCCACCTTCAGTTTCCGCATGTGAGGTACGGACCTCTTGCTCCTCGCGTGAGGCAAAGCTCTATGCACAAAATGGTATTCCGTTTGACTACCCAGAACCTGCAAAGACAAACAAATCTCAGTTATGAACGGCATTTACGTTTTGCCATATATTTCCTTAAAAATAGAAGCACCTTTAAATCATATACTATTTTTTATTCAGGAAATATTATAAAATTAATAATAAAATAATAAGTAAATTGATTATAAAAACTAAAAAAATGTATGAGAAAAATTTATCACTTTTGTGTAATAACGAAAATGATATCCATAATGCGGTTATACTGCGGACAAAGTTTATGCTTACACCTACGCAAATATATGCACGTGGATACCATTGTGTATTATTCCCCTATAGAAACTCAATAGCTAACTGTGAAAGCAGGTATGAGATTATTTATAAAAAAAAATACGAAACACATGTCTGTAAACATTAGGTCTATTGAAATAAAAGTAGAAAAATTACATCTAAACTTATCAGGTACAGGAATAATTTACTTCGATAATCCTATTTGCAAGGTACACAAATCTATGTCATTATAACAATATATACTGCGTCAATTTAAGATTTTATTATAAAGTAGCACAGGAGTGCTTAAATTTTTGTTATTTCACATATTATTATATTTTTGTTCTTTAAATAATGTAGTTGGTTTAATTGAAATATGCGAAAAATGCTATTTTATGTTAAAAGAAATTTCTTTTATGTAAATCATGTACCATGACATCAAACGTGTAATGTAACTTCTTGTTCATGCCGAAATTTTCGAAAGCATCGTCAAACTGCCTGTTTATAAAGGATTTTACCTTCATTACATTTAATTCTAAACTAGAGGCATCAGGATAACTCTATAATACCTCGTAGGAAATAAACTTTACTATCTCCATCAACGCGAAAATTGGAAGCGAATTTTAAGCAACAACTAAAATTAATTACCTTAATTCAAATCTTGAATAAATTGACAGTTATATGCGCAAGTAATATAATTTTAACGCGTTAAGTTTGTAAAAAATTATTTAGAAATGATTTATTCGTCACTAAATTCTCAAGATACTATTAAACAAAATTAGTTTTACAATAATAATATTGAAATACATTGTGAAAAAACTCCAAGCCAAAAAAGTAGCACTAGAAATTAAGCTCCGTCCATTTATTTCTCACATACCGTACCATATACTAACATTTATTAACGGAAAGCAATAGACACGATGCTTGTTACGCATATAACTTATAACAAAGTTCACGAAGCCAAATGCGAATAATGCATGAGTATTTTGGAAATTGGTTAAATTCAAGTAACATGTTTACTAATTAAAGATTTATTACATTAGTTATAGTAATTAACATGAAATTATTCAATTTAAAACAAAAGTTGTAATTTCTTTCTCTGTTATTCAAGAATTTCCTAACGAACTAGTCATTTTGCAATGAGAAAAATATAGATAGTGAACACCTACAGAAGAGAGAAAGAGTTAGAAAAGACTTTTTAATTGTATACTTTTTATAGAAGAAAATTTTTAAGTAATAAATAATACAAATAAATTAATAGCGAGAAAAAAAGAATAATTATAAAAAGAAAATTAACTATGAAGCAGGTACGAATAACATATTATAGTAGCCATAAGAATATAAGATATTCAGAAATCTTAAAATTATTATGAATTTATTGTTTATTTTTGATCCATTAATAATCAGTTTTAACGCCATTAAGTTGCTATTTATTATAGTAAAGTAAATATCTCAGTATAAAACTTGTCAAACAAATTGATAAACTCGCAAACAAATACGTATGAGAATAAAGCGAGTTCTGGGAACGATTCTTCATTTATTGCCATGAAATGTTCTTTTGATTGTCGTCATTGCGCAAACTTTTTATTAAGCTCAGTTTTTTCTGCCAGCCCGACAAAATCAACGGAGAATAACACACCGCGCGCACTCCAATACACCAATCGTGACAAAATGTAATATAAAACTGAAACTCTAATCCAATTAAAGCCAATATCTAGAAAAAGGCGAGGGAAAAAAGTACCACCAGAGCTAGCTAACATTCACGTGCGATTTCATCATCTTTTATATAACCCAGAGGGAAAAAAATCGCAAACGCACGCAAAGATAGCGAGCGACGCCAGCGCTGATTCTCTCATAATCGTATCTTCTTGGGACACCTGCTCGAGAGAGAAGCCGTTGATTGCAATTTCGAGACCATAATGGGATTCGTTAAAGGGCACGGGATAGGTGAGGGGGAGAAGAGAGGGAGGAGCGAGAACGCGCGTGCTTGATTAGTCGATCGATCGACGCGCAGGCGCACAAGTCTAATCATATACGGAAGACGCATCAATCTTTTTCGGAGGTTATTAATCATGCGAGTATAGTTGCATGCGAGCGTGTGATCGACGCTGCCTTTTCATGACGCAGTCAGGCCAAACTAAAGAGACTTGCTGACTCCCACGACACGAAGAGAGAAATTTCTTATTGATAACTCACACGCTCTTTTAAAGTTCGTGTGATGAAAATGTGTTGTAGACGCTATTGAGGATTAAATTAAAGAGAACCCTTAATTGAAAGTGCTTATTTTTATCGATTACTGATATGTTTTACATTTTAATGTTTATCATCAGAAAACAGCCAAGCTTATTGATATTTGAAGGTTAATAAAAGTAATAATACAAACGAGGTACAAAGGTAGCTTACAAAATCTAAAGAAATATATTTATAGTAAAAAATAAGATTTTATAAATATTTTACTAATAATATATACTTCATCCTATATTAGCATTAACTTTACAACTTGTCGTTATAATTCTACATATCTTCTGAACTTATAAAATTCAATTCATAAATAATGAAAACATATTGTATAAATTATTTATTAAAAATGCCCACGCATTCTATATAACAATAATGCTAATAGAAAAATATTAACCTTAAATCTGCTTAGTCTTTGTCGCTTCACCAAGATCAAGCAATTTTCTCTTGCGCATGCTCTATATATAAGAGGGATTACCATTGACGCGGATCATCCGCTCACGTATGAATATACCCTCATCTCTCGCGCTATTCATACTTCTAGGCTTTTTCTATTTTATAAAAAAATCAACGTAAATTTAAAATTGTCAAAATTACAATACATTATTAATAAATGAACTATCAAAATAATATCGTAATATATTTATCTCAATGCTTCATAAATAAAAAAGAAAATCTTTTATAAAACTTTTCAAATTACTTGTAATTCTTGAGAAAATGAAACATGTGAAAAGTTTATTTTTAGTTTTGAAACTGCACGAAATAACGAAATACTCACAAGGAGTGAATTCAGCTCTCCGGAAACGAATTCGGCTAATACTTGGGTTAGCAACAATACTTATTTGAAATATAATCACTCATGCCGTATAGAAAAGAGCTTATGAGATTAAACTGAAGCTATTGATAATAATTTTTAGATAGCAACAAACGTCTCTCAAAGCACCAGTAAAATTTATCTCCCAAACTGTGGAATCTCTTTTTGAAAAATTTGTAAATATTTGAGATTTTATATATATTACGCTTCAGTATAATATAAATAAAAAATAACGCCGGTATAAATTTTTACAAAATTGTAATATGAAAGATATAAAACTAATATAAAAATAAAAAATAAAATCTGAAGCATTTTAAGGTATCTACTGTTATCTATAACGTAAAAATATACAAAATTTAAATATTTTTCATGTTGACTGATCAAAGTCTGACGAAATCTTGGTTTTTTCACGTATTTTATCAAATATCAATAATATTGTTCTAAAAGTTCCCATTATTTGATGCAAAAAAATTTATCTTAAAAATTCATTTTTTGATAAGCTCTGAACAATCATTTTAACTATAAATGCGTCTTAGTACGTCTTTCCTCTGAATAGATATCCGTCGGTGCCCTCTAATCAATAATAATAAAATTACGTTGATGTAATTTGATGATTATTGTATTGTCGGATATAATTGAAAATATTATAAAAAGATCTTATTCAACTTTTAATTCTACTTTTTGTTCGTCATGAATTTCTGTTAACAAGTCGGAAAAAAATGTTAAAAATAAGAATCCCTGTCGTGTAAATTTACAGAGTACCGTGAACGTACTAGCTTGAGGAAGTGAAACAAGGGATCAGCTCTCTCAACTGCGAACAAGTAATTTGAGCCAAGTATAAATTGCAAATAAAGTCAGAGTCCTGTAGATCGGATGATCGCATCGTCCGACTCGTCTTACAGTATAGCCGCTCCAACTTTTCCTCTTAAATCGCATAAACTCGCGTGATAGCACACATATACCTATACGATCACACGGTCCACGTGGCGGCACCGTGTAATGAGTTTTCTGTCGCTGTCCGTCTCAACCTATCTGCTCTAGATATATATTGCTCTACACACGTAATGCGAGTGTATACGTATGTGTACGCGCACGCGTGTGTATGTATATGTTGGAGGGGGAGAAACTTATATTCGGAAATAACTACGGATCGATGACACCGGCCCCATGACGAACCTACATGGTGTTTCGTTACATATATATATATATATATATATATATATATATATATATACGTATACCACAGGGATCTGATTTTTTTACATGTCGTATGAGTCGGCTGTTCCATCTTGCAGCTTGAAGAAAGTTTATTCAAGTTACTTTTATTGCTTCAATTGCGTAATATTAAGTTATTTTTTATTACGCAATAAAAATAAACATTTGTATAAATTTATTAGTATGATCTATAAGAATCGGAATAATAAATTTTTTATGATATTTATTTTTGATATCGTTGCAAAACGTAAAAGTTATATAACGTTCTGTTATAAAATTTTCTATAAAAGTACATGGTATTGTTTTTCAGGGATCGATATTTTTCAATTTCGTTTTATGCAATACAGAATAACGTTAAAATATAAATTTTTTTTAATAAATACGATTGAAATGAAAATGTAATTTTTATTATTAATACTCAATAAATATTCTTTTTCTCGTATGCGTAAAGTTACATAATATTTTTAAAGATTTTATGAATTTTCAATATATTTTGTATACCTTTCATGTGCACTACGAATAGAAACAACTTTTAATTCAAAACTTTTGCTGTGCATTGTATCAAACAAAAATTTAGAGTTGCCATATACCAAATATTAATAATTTTGTTTTAATATCATGTATTACGAATGAAGAGTCGTGAATAATCAAGGCTCTTGCTATTCGTACACGTCAGATATAAGGTGCAATAATTCCGCGTAGGACTTTCAAAATAACCCACCTTGATGGTTGCTTTGATATCTATACTTGAGAAATTATATGTCGTTAGTATATTACTAGGTATGTGTCTATACTTTGTAAACATAAGCTGACGTAAAATTGGTAGAGTCGAAAAATTCATAATGAATGGTTGTGAACTTGAAAAATAACATATAGGTAGTCTACTTCAAACCAGGACTTTCCGTTTGCACAATGAATTCTTGATCAGCTAAACTATCTGCAGTATCTATATACGGGTTTTTCTTCAAGTTATTCTTACATCGCTAGTTTAACCAAACATGAATGTATACAATAATACATAGAAATAATATAGAACTATTACAATTGCATTATAAGCGAAAATAAATTAATATTTAAATAAGTAATCCATAAACTCAAATATAATAAATATAAGAAATAAAAGTTGATCTTAAGTTATAATTAGAAAGTTGCAAAACTGACATGGAATTTCGTGTATGACCTAAACTATAGTGATAGTGATAACGAAATACTGACATGTATTTCGTGTATAACCTAAACTATCCAAAAGTAGAAGCATTTCTAAGTTGAATAACTTAACTAACTTCTTGTATAATATTGGCTAAGGTTAATAAGTAACTTAATTTCTAATTTTCCATACCGCCTTTGTAAATAGGTGATAAATATAAACCTACGCAACCATGACAATCACTTCAGCAATTGTTCACTGTTAATAATATCCAGTATAAATATATGTTTTCCATTGTTTCAACCTGTACTTATAAAAAATGATACGAATACCTAATAGAGATTTGATTTACAGAACTACTTTAAAGTCATGATTTTTTAAAATATAAAATTAATTTGCTTAATTTCAAATTAAGTACTTATCTCTGACTGCCCAGAATAACCATATAAGTGACAAATTTTTGAAAATCAATTTTGTGCGATTCTTTACTTTTGAATATTCTATAACGTATCGTGGATTTGGGCTAGTCGGCGCGCATAGCAAAGTTCTGTATTATCGACATCAATGTATAACATCAATTAAAGGGTGATTAAGGGGCAGTGCGTTGGTAGTCTCGCGGTAGAGACGCTCGACTGTCGTCCGGACGGCTCTGGTTCAAGTCCGGATGTCGGCGCGTACTTTTTTACTATTTTTCATAAATCCATCGACCCGTTACAATTCTTATATCGTGTAATCAGTACAAAAATTAATAAGGTGTACTCCTTTCTCGAATCAGCACAACGAAAAACAGTATAACTGCATTTTTCTGAAATAACCATATATCTATACACTATTTTCATTCAATCTTTCGAAAGAGCGATACAATTCAAGATTCAGAAAAGTCATTATATTGGTATTTCGCAAATCTTGCGAATATTTGCGACGAATTTAGATACTTAACAATTAAAAGATATGAATAAAAAGTTGTATTTAATGATCATAGAACAGTATGGAATGGTAGCAAATCATAAGAACAAGTTGAAGGAGAACTTTCATTTCAATTAAATGCGAAACGATAGCAGCAATTCCCTTTACAAATCTGTGAAGTTGAATTTGTTCTGTATAACACAATTCAATTACATACTGAGCGAAGTGCATGCTTTACTTCAGTTATCGGAAAAATAAATGCATTTGTAAGATATCTAGTTCGCTATTGCAAGGATTCTAGCTTCAGAAAATTATCGAAAATAATCATGTAAAAAAGTACCCTTTCTTGAGTTTTCAAATTCCTGTTTAAAATAAATTATTTAATATTAAACTTGATAAATTAGTTTACTGCAAACCCCATTACAATATTCAAAGATAATTATTATGATTTATTTAATATTGAGAGAAATCTTTTGTCAATCAATGCACGCAAAAAAAATTCGAAATTACAAACATATCGATATCTACTGTTATCGTAATATACACTAACTTAAATTATTTTTCAACAAATGTATTATATTGCAAGAATAATTAAATTAATTACTATACATTTTATGGAAGTTTCAAGTGTAAAAATGGGTACCTTGAAATTTGGATTAGCAAAACTAGAGATTTGAAAATGTTCGTCTAGTAAGCATTAACTTCTGTCTTTATTTATTCAGCTTACGTAAGAAGCCATATATACAATAACTAGAATAGATTCAAGAAATACAATTAACAATACTTTGAGATTGAATTCAATATTATTTGAATTGCAGTATTGAACCGCCATAGTATTTGTTTCTACAACGGCTTTTGAAATTCCCATATTAATCTACAATTCGATTCTATTGAATCACATACAATTCATTTTACATTGAAGATCACATACAGAAATAATACAATGTTAGAATACAAGTACACCTACGCGAATAGAATTTTTCCAGAAAAATTATTGTACAAACTGTAACTATGGATGATGCATTAGCTCCAGAGCTTTTTGCGATGATTCATAGGTAAACTTTTTCGCGAATGTCGGGGTGAAAATTTCAGACTTTGAAAATGTGCATTTAATTATTTTTGAAGCATGCATTATTCGCAATATTACTGAAAATATTAGTTTCTAAACAATATTATACTTACATTTTTCTCAAAAGAGTTTTTGAATTATCATAACAATGAATCTATTGTAACTCTAATTATTGATATTGATGGGGCTATGTAAGTTGTTGCAGAAAATCTAAAGGTTCGACTAACGCGGTTCTTTTCCTGACGAAATTTTATCTTTGAACAAAATATAGATTCTCGAGTTCCTATTTAAAACTATGGAGCCAAATTAAATTATTATACCTATAGTATAGGAAATCAATCACGTCAAAGAGAATGTTTTACTATTTTTGGACATTAATTTTCATTAGAGAGATTATTCCAGGAAATTAAATGTATGATCGCTCGTTAAATATTGAAAAGACCGTAAATTAGGCTATCGTTATCAAAATCTAATTATACCTCGGAAAAGACATTAAAAAAATGGATTTTCGTTATGGATATAATTATTCTAAACTCGAGCTGCATTCAGCATTTTTGTGCACAAATACAATCCCTTTATCTATAATAAAGATTGATCCAAAGTAACGCTATATGCCATCTGTAAACGCGCCAACGCAATTACTGTAATTGCGTTCATCCAAAAAAAAGTAGCACAACAATGCTGCGTACGTGAAAAAAATCAAGTATCATCAGTGCCTCTGACCCTTTGTACGAGAGCTCGTTAGGGTGCTCGTGTACGGGGCGTTTAATTTGCGGCACATGGTCGTTCCATTGCATGATAATGAGTAGCGCATGAGTATGCGGGTGTGCGATCAAACGAAATGCGACACAAGCCACCGACATCGTGTTCGCGTCGAATACGTTACTTTTACGCCTCTTTGGAAATTCGGTAACACAGTAGAACGTAGCTAGAGATCAATTTCAATGTAGACCTCGTTTGATTTTATCGAGTACTTACGAAAAAAGATAAGACTTAACGTCTTCGATTTTATTACCAGGTATAATCACATCGTAAAATCGATCCTTTTGTTTTTCTCCGACTGTATGTACCTACTGATTTCGTTATATGAACCTTTGGGAAATTAATTTACCCATCTAATATTTCATTTCAGGTTACAAATAAAAATAAATTGGAATAAACTGAAGTATTGAGAAACGCTATTTATTATAAGTTTCAACAGACATTCTATTAAAGGCCGAATCCATCTCAAATCAGGTGGTCCGCGTATGCCTATCTCACCGATCATTTTGGGATAAAAGTATTCATG
>JAWWEQ010031596.1:0-22351 GCA_035583055.1 Torymus tubicola
TTAGCTTTTAGCTTAGTTTTAAGTTTAGTTCTTAGTTTGTAAGTTTTTTTCTGTATGCCAGTCCTATGCTCAGGTGTATCCCACCTATATAGGATTACAATTGTAATTTACTGGCTAAATAAATAAATATTGTGAGTGTGATAAACGCGGTGCGATAATGGGCACGGATAGGCGTGGGTTAAGCGCGGGCTTAGGTTACACCGTGCTATAATAGTACATTACTTCGGTTTTATAGATGAAAAATAATGATAATTGAATATGATTTTAGAACATGCTATAATCTAATAAAATTAAGAAGAATAATTTGTCATATAGTAAACCTAAATAAAATCATGGAACTCATCGCGAAGAGCCTTAAAACCATGGGAGTCGTCCCACTATAATCTTCCATGACTCCACCTAGCCCTTCCTTCCTCCTCCAATGAAGATGTGAATTATGTAACGGGTCTGTTGATACTATGTATTTGGTGCCTCAAATTTTAATATCGCGTATAAACATACATTGATCAACCATGAATCAGCGAATTTGATATAATGTGTTTAATAATTGAGTCGATGCGGCCTGGTGACAAATAAAAGAACCGCACACGCGACGCTCGCTCTCAATTCTCTTTGGATCTGCGCGACGCACACAACGATTTCTATTACAAGATAGAAATGGATATCGACATCAAGAGCCTACAATAAGACGGCATCGTCCAGCAACGGTCACCATATACATCAAATGGTGAATTCGATGTTCATCTACATCAACTCCGAAAAAGCTAGTATAAGATCACTGATTACGTATTGCTGTATTTGTGCTGTATTTGAATCATTGTTTCTGTAGACTACAAATTTGTAAAGCCTCATTTAAAATAATTTATATGTAAATTAATATAGTTAAATTAATTATTAAAATCTATTGTGAATACTAGTGTATAGTTGACTACGTCGTAATCATAATGTTATATTTTAGTAAATAAACGATTAAATAGAGATAATATAACTTCAGAGTTTGTTTATTCATAATTTTAATAATAAATTATGTTAATTTCAATATTAATATTTACAATTATAATATCATTCTATTCCATAATTTGTTAAAATGAATAAGTAAAAAATTACATTGATATTACACATCTTTGTATTTGTATTTAATAACAAATGAATTCGTTAATACTACAAATATATTATGAATTATTTTTTTATTAAATGTAATAAATTAACGAAATTAATATTATTGTTACGTTTATGTGAATATATAAAATGTCTTATACTTTTCCCGAAAAGTAATGTTCTAATTAAAATGATTATTTTACTGTCATTATAAATTGGGAAAATTTTCTAAATTTATTTAACCACTTTAATTTATGTATTCAATAAAGCAATTTCTAACTATTATAAACCTTTCTAAATTTTAACCGAAACTAGTCATCTCTAAGCGCACTTCGCGGGCTACTTTTCTTTTGTAACCTAGCAACCCATTACTCCCACCAACCAAATCACGAATAAAATGATTTCACAACAAATCCATTATTTTTTAAAGATAGGAATCAGATAGGATTCAGATAAAGATAGGATTCAGAATTTAAAAATCTCAATTCAAACCACATTCTTAATTATTGAAGAATCGTTTGAAACATTTTCAATAATGTGAAAACAATGATCGTCTAATGAAAATTCCAATAGAATCGAAACTATGCCCCTCAGATTTATTTATTTATTGTCATAGCAAAAGCTAATACAATTGGAAATTGTTTTCTATAAAGTATAAAAGAAAATGAACATGAATCTACAGTATTTAGAATTATACGTGGAATAAAAACCTCTTCACCAATTCTTTCGCCTGTAATTATTTTCGCCTTAACATTATGAGCATATAATCCAGTTATTCTTAGACCTGTACCATAACATATTTCTTCTGTAATATTTATATTCCTAATTAACAGAACAATAACATTTACTTTCAATTTTAATTCATGAGGTTGAAGACCTTCTCTAATATTGTGAAACATTTTAATTGGATAGTATAAATGAATATTTTTCTCTGTTTGATCTACTCCTTCATGAGTTGCATAATCTACACTGTAAAATGTATGTATTTTTTCATTTAATAATTTTAAAACTTTATTATTAATAATTTTAGTATGTTTATTACGAGAAGTTAAGATTACATGATCTATTAAAGTTTTAATATAAATGTTAATATAAATTTCTTCACAAGAATTATTCGTTTTACATTTACTTGGTATAATAAATGAATTAATTCTTCCTTTGTCTAATTCTAATAATAGAGAACTTTATTTTCCGTACAAATATTTTGAGTTAGTTTTAAAACTTTAAAAAGAGACCATAACGCAGAAAATTTAATTACTTCTTCAATTATACTATTTTTGTAACCATATTTCATAACTGGAAGAATTTACCGAAAATCACCTCCTAATATGATCAATTTTCCACCTAATGGAATATCATTTTATCATATATTTTTTGTCCTCAGGTCGCAAAATGAATTTTTGACATTTTTTAATACAGTTAATATTTTACAGCCAATATATGGATCGCGAAGTCATTTTGTGACTTTCGCACACAAAAATAGTATATGCTACCACGAATATAAAATGTATCATTCCCTCGAATGCGAGCTTTGGAGGCCCCTCTGCGCTCATTCGCAGAGCTCGCACTCACCAAGAATGATAGATTTTGCGTCCATGGTGCATAATATACTATTCTTAGAGTTCGATGAACTATTTCTAAAGCCTTTCTTAAATCATATATCTTTTATTTTTCGTCCGAAGTAATAATATCAACTTGTCTCAATTGTTTTTTTTATCAGATTCGAATTTTAAAAAAGCAGTTTCAATACTGTGTCCAAAAGTACGATGACTTGTCATTTCTTTGGATAATAAAATAGAAGCGATTCCAGTTCAGTGTGTGTGTGTGTGTGTGTGGGTGCGTGTGTGTATATATACACACATACACGACCGAGTCTCTGTCAAATCGAGAGGTCAAAAAAGTAGATTTTCTGAAAAGTCTCAGAAAATGTTCTGCTATTTATTCTGGATACCACTGAATTTTTTCAGATTTTTTTCAGAAAAATAACAAAATTATTGAAATATAACATAGAAGCACAAATAATGACAGGAGAACAATCAGGAAATAAAGTTTTTATACCTAGAATTACATTAAGTTCTGGAGAATCTTCATCGTTACCATTTATCATGCACAGACAAAAATTTCCAATAATATTAGCTTTTAAGATGATGATTAATAATTCTTAAGGCCAACGTTTTGATAGAGTTAGTATGTTTAAACGCCTCTGCTATTTGCACGTCAGATTTATGTATACAAAGTGTATACATATAATGGAATATAATTTCTTTAGTCAGATGTCAAAGCAAAACAAACACCACAGCGACGTCTTTTAAAACTTATTCTTTGAATCAATGTACTTTACATCTGACGTATGTTTGGTAAGAGCCATATTTAAATGGCGAAAAACCTATATTTTCACATGGACAATTATTGGTAGCATTATTGTCGTGCACCAAATTTTCGGTGAAATAATGTAGATTGCAAAGTCGTGGTTTTATTACCAATAAAACTCTTTATTAAATGTCATTTCAATTGTTACAAGCATTAGCAGAACAAATACACACAAATTATACTCTCAAAAATCCACCTGTCCGCTCGCGCCCTTTCGTAGGTCTAATCCCTTCCTCGCTCTCTAGCTACGGCCCCGAGCGGCGCTCGCTCCGCAAAAATCCTCTCGCGGCCCGTCGCGCGCCTCGGTTAACATCGGTCAACCTCACTACACTTCGCCCGTCTCTCGGTCGGCGCAAAGCATGCATCGCTTCTCCGAATTTGATGCCATCTTATATGCGTAAACAGAACAATTATCAAGATGTAAAAATTAGAATAATATATTTATTGAGAATAATTCAGAAAATAAATAAAAGATAAAAAATATACTTTGGAAAGAAATTTTTGATAATAAAAATTTATATCAACAACAATTTATGAAAGTTGAAAAAGAGCTGTTATAAGTACAATTTATTATAAAACATGGTCAGCAAAGAAAGCGTCAAAGAAGAATTATAATGATATTTATACATTTATTTATTTTAAACTATCATCTGCTTACAGCGACCTGTAAAACCAATTTATCATTTTTAAATTTTCACGAACTTTCATAAAATTATTATTTAACATCTAATTTAAAAATATTTTTAAATCTTGGTTATACTAGAATTCAAATTTTGTTAAACATTAATTCATATTTTTCAGCATTAAAATGTATCGAAAATTATATTTAGAGTGAACACATGAAAAATGATTTTTTTATTGTTTCAAATTTCAACGATTAATTAAATAGTTTTAAAGAAATTTTTAGCTCCAAAAATATTTTTGGTCGTAATGGTTTGATTTTTTTGACAACGAACTCGGTTCGAAGATATAAGAAAGCAATCTTTATGCCAAATATCAAGACGATTGATTGATTTTTATGCCTGTTAGCGTCTGAAAGAAAATACGCTTCTTTTCAAAAATATTTTTTTCTTGAAAACAAGAAAAGATAATTAATTTTAATTTTTATTCAATATTGCTCCAACCAAATATAAAACCACTGCCAATTCATTGGAACTTAGCTTCCTCAAACTTTATTTAATTAATCCTTTAATTAATTTTTACTTCCAATATTTAAAATTTTATACTTTATTTTCTAAAGATAGACTTTGCTATATATATATTTTTTTTTTAATCCGTCTATTTTTTTTTAATCTATTTGTAATATATAAATTGAATTTGATCTAAAGATATATAACAGCTAAATATGTGCCAAATTTTATGACGATTGGATAATTTTTGCTCTTGTTATCGTGCGACAACGGAAACGCAAATTTTTTCTAAAATAATTTTTTTTTAAAAACAAATGACGATAATCTCTTGAAATTTGATCACATATACCTTCAATTAGCGTAATAACTGGTTAAAATTTCAAGTCAATAAATAAAATATTTTTCGAGATGTTAATTTTTGAAATATGAAAAAGTATTCTTTGATAAAAAATGACAGAGTGAAGATATTTTATATTTAAAAAAAGGAAAATATAGGTAATTTGAATACCTTTCAAGGGAAGTTTATTATTTTATGTAATTATGGCTGTAAGGTATGAAAAAATCAAAAAAACTAAAAATTCAAAATCATTTTTAGGTTAAAAAACAAAAAAAAATCAATAAAAAATCAAATCCATCAGGGTACTTTTATTTTCCCGTAAAATGAAGAGAATAAGCTATACCCGACGAAAATCGGTTGATTCGTTTCGAAAATATGAAGAGTTGAAAAAATTCGAAACACATTGTCTTTCATAACAAATTGAAAAAATAAGTTATGGCATCTCGCACGCACGCATGCACGCACGTCAAAACAAAAATTTTTTTCACCATTACAAAGCTACCTCTTTGGGGAAGCAATATTTTTGAAAAGAAGTACATTTTCTTTCACAGACGATGACAGGAATAACTTTTTTATATTTTTGAACCGAATTCGTTGCCCCCCAAAAAAATCAACGCCTTACGACCAATGATATTTGAGGTTAAAAATTTTTTTTAAATATTTTAGAATAACGATTTCTCAGTGTATTTAATCTATCGCCTTGAGATTTAATCTACTTATTGCTTCCTCACAGAGTAAGTTTTGTATCGATAAAATCAATTCTCAGAAAAAAATTGTTCAAAAAATGTTTTAAGGGGATATATGTATATGAGGCAGGCCAGCGAAATTCGCCTAATGCCTGCTCACTCATATTTCCGATTTGGTCGCAATTTTTTTTTTTTTGATTATTTGGACTATATCTTAAATTCATATCATTGAATTGAAAATTTAAGAAATACTCCAAGTAGTGTCAGCACTCATATTATTACTTATTAATAACTGATTCAAATTATTATTATTGTTTTATATCACTCTAAGCTCATAATCATACAGTTATATATCTATATATAGCCGAAAGAGCAGAAAATTTTACATTCAGATAAGTACTCTCACAAATTTTCTGGGATCGAAAATAGCAGTTCCCATTAAAAAAAACTACTTTGACCTTGAAATAACTTTAAAAATTGCGTTCAAGGTCAAAGACGTTGGTACCATTAGGTGGCCCCCTTTGAACCTTAAAACTTTTGTATTTATCATTTTTTTCTCCAAGTACATCTTCTGCCAATTTTTGGGGGTGGGCGTTTAAAATGGGACAACTTGTTCATTCTGAAATTTAATTAAATAAAAATAAACCTATTCCGCATACTCACTTATTTGTGTATTCAGGCGGAGCTCCATCTGAGAAATACTTCTAATAGCCGACAATGTTTTAACATTCAAGACCACTACAATTTATCAGATTTTTAAGGTAAAATAAGGCGAAAACGCATGGTAAAAATGGCGTTTTTAAAATCTTAAATGGCAAAAAAGCAAACTAAATGTTTTCATTCCTCAAAGGGGAACATTTAATGAGTTTTTTCCGCTAACCTTCAACCGATTTGAATTAAATAGATTTTTACAACAGGGGTGCCAACTTGACGATTTTCGAGAAATCACCTAACTTTGATTGACTATCTCTTCGGTTTTAGTCATCCAATCGAAACGATCAAAAAAATGAAAGAAAGGTCTTTTTGAGACGAACAATTTAAGATGTAAATGAAAAAATGCCTGCCTCATATACATATATCCCCTTAAAACATGTTTTTGAACATTTTTTTTCCGAAAATTGTTTTCACCTATAAAAAGCTTACTCTGTGAGGAAGCAATAAGTAGATTAAATTTCAAGACGATAGATTAAATACACTGAGAAACCGTTATCCTAAAATATTTAAAAAAAATTTTTAACCTCAAATATCATTGGTCGTAAAGGGTTGATTTTTTTTTGGGCAACGAATTCGGTTCCAAAATATAAAAAAGTTAGTTCTGTGCTTAATTTCAAGACGATTGATTGATTATACTTCTGTCATCGTCTGTGAAATAAAATGCACTTCTTTTCAAAAATATTGCTTCCCCAAAGAGGTAGCTTTGTAATGGTGAAAAAAAATTTTGTTTTGACGTGCGTGCATGCGTGAGATGCCATAACTTATTTTTTCAATTTGTCGTTTTTCTTTGGTTTTATAACCAAAAAACAATTTTGACTTTTAGTTTTTTTTAATAAGTTATAGTAAGTATTACCTAATATAATCAATATCTTTCCAAAGGTCGTTAAATTTCCTACAATTCCTTCTTTTTAAACTTGAATTATCTTTAGTGTAGCATTTGTTACGAAAGACAACATTTTTTAAAAATATTTAAATATCTATCGTCCTTTAAGGTAAATATGTCATTTTATTCTATAATTTTTGTCTCAGAAAACTTTTGTTTCGATAATTTTTGTTTTTATGTGTGTATGTGTGTGCGTGCGTGCGTGCGTGCGTGCGTGCGTGTGTGTGTGTGTGTGTGTGTGTGTGTGTGTGTATATTTCAACTCTTCATATCTCGGGGGAAAATAAAGTACCCTGATGTATTTAAGTTTTTATTAATTTTCTTTTGTTTTATAACCTACAATGAATTTTGAATTTTTAGTTTTTTCGATTTTTTCATACCTTACAGCCATTATTAAATAAAATAATAAACTTCCCTTGAAAGGTATTCAAATTACCTATATTTTCCTTTTTTAAATATAAAATATCTTTACTCTGTCATTTGTTATTAAAGAAAACTTTTTCATATTTCAAAAATTAATATCCCGAAAAATATTTTATTTATTGTCTTGAAATTTTAACCAGTTATTACACTAATTGAAGGCTATATGTGGTTCAAATTTCAAGAGATTATCGTCATTTGTTTAAAAAAAAAAAATTATTTTAGAAAGAATTTGCGTTTTCGTTGTCGCACGATAACAAGAGCAAAAATTATCCAATCGTCCTGAAATTTGGCACAGGTGTAGTTTTTGTATATCTTCAGATCGAGTTCGTTGCCCAATAAAATCGGTTTATTACGAAAATAGATGTTTGAGATTAAAAATTTTTTTTTTAAATATTTGAATGGCGTTTCTCAGAAATTATTTTATTTATCAACTTGAAATTTTAACCAGTTATTACACGAATTGAAGGCTATATGTGGTTAAAATTTCAAGAGACTTAGAAAATAAAGTATAAAATTTTAAATATTGAAAATAAAAATTAATTAAAGGAATAATTAAATAAAGTTTGAGGAAGTTAAGTCCCAATGAATTGGCAGCAGTTTTTATATTTTTACACTTAATTTTTATTAGTTATCAAGTATATAATGTACTTCTTCCTCTACAAATTTCTAGAATTTATAGACTATCTAGCTGAGGTTGAAGAAAGTATGTATAAAATTATATTAAGAAGGACCAATTATTATTTTTGAAGATATTCGTTTTTAAATTTTGGTAGTTCTTTAATATATTAAAAGTTGTTAAAAATTTATGCAAAAACTAATGAACAGATTAAATAAATATAGTAATTATTGGCAATGTTAAAAGCCTAATGTTATATTAAGTAGGAAAAATATTAGTCGTACTGTGATGTGGTGATTTAACTACTTCTCTAAATCAAGTATTCTCTGAGAAAATGCTATTCGAAAATCTTTTAAAAAAAATTTTTAATTTTGAGTAACAAAAATTGGAAACAAACGCTACATGCGAAAACAAAAATGCTATTTTTACTTATCAATAAAAGTATTTTCCTACGTTACGTCTTGTAAAAAAGACTTACAATATGTCAATGATCTTTTAAGAATTTAACGATGTGTAGACAATTATGATACGGCGGTACGTGCGTCACCTCAACACGAATGGGTTACCGTAAACCATGATACGTCGGTCAGCATTTTTGGAATGCGAGAAAAATGACCTGCTTGTGAATTACGGCAATTCAATAATTTATAAATTTTATCATAGTTTATAAATTATTATGTCAAAATTGTAATTTAATTGTGGAGTATAATAGTAAGGAGCGTTGGACTGCAATTCAGTATTCGTGCCGATAAACGTGAATTCCGTACTGCTCCACCGGACAATAGGAGTAGGTTTTCATAAAATTTAATAGATTATCTTATTTATTTTGTACGCACAATCAATACATATTGTATAATAAATTCTAAAAAAAATCAAATTGTTTTGTAATGATAATTACGAGCCTAATTCTTACTATTGTAAAATATTCAATATTAATGAGTCGTATTTCTTCTTAATCATCAATTTATTCAATTAGAAGCTCGCCCAAAAAGGGAAGTGTAATAAAAACAAAATATAATCATCAATTATAAGAGTATATTCCTTAACTTTTAGAGCTTAACACTTCAGATTCGGTATCAATACTAAAAGTTTAAATACCAAATATTTCGACACATACTACCTATATCATATACGAAATTCTCTATAAACTTTGAATCAATACATAAATATCTTTTAGACAAATTGTAATTATTAGAAACAAAGAAAACTTAAAAATTCTGCAAATTATACGATTCTATATTTTCCATTATCAAGAAAATTTTGATCTTAGCATCTTTTTTTACTTTTGAAATATAAGCTATTTACGAAAAATTACTCTTCTACGAATGCCTAAGGATTAACGGCATTGCAAGTGTGTACAAAAATCATTCCATAAAGTTTTGCAGTTTTAGAATACTGCAGATATTCCATTGAAGTAAATATTTAATTAAATTTTCAAAAATATTTATCTTCATATTTCAAACGTTACTAACAAAAATCTTTTTGTTAAATGTTATATCCATTTTTTTAGACTATCGTAAAAAGAAAGCTGCTTTTAAACCACAAATAATTTTAAAAACTTATTGATTTTCTTTTTTTTTATCATCATAAATCGATTATAAAATTTCAATTTCTCCATTTTGTGATATCAGAGGGTGTATTTTCCGATGTTATGAAATTCATTTGAAAGGGTATTAAATTGCCTACATTTTCTTTTTTTCAACATTTCAATATCTATTTGTCATTTTTATCTGAGAAACCGTTTTATATTTTTACACAAAATTTTCCCAGTTATTAAATATAAAATGTTTTCTAAAAATGATTGAAGAAAAAATGTCTTTTTCATTGTTTCATGATAACTGAAGTAAAAATCAATAAATGTTTATAAAATTTCGCAAAGGGGTAGTTTTCTTTCATACTTCTGGAGCGCTTTCTTTGGCTAAGTAAAAATGTTCATACGATTCGAAAGAAAATATTCTATTTTAATTTCTCAAATAACACTTTTTTTTAAAAACTATTTAACACACCAAATTGAAATTTATAGACTATCTCTTTCATATTGTGAAGAATATGTATACTAAATTTCATTAAAATTTTTCCATGATTTTATGAGATATATGTTGGAAAAATTATTGAAGAAAAGAAAAGTGCACTTCCATGGTCACGCAATGTTTAAATGACACATAGATAGAGCAAATAATTGTTTTTACAAACTCTGACCCAAGCATAGGACTGTTTGGAAGTGGCTGGTACTCACAAATTTAACTATTTAATACATATTTGAAAAATCCAGTGCGGTACAGTTGTAGAGATTAAAAAAGAGAGCAAAGGTGGTATTTTTACAAGAAGCGAATATGAATTCAGTATGTTATATACTCGTTTGAATAATTATGTTGTCCAATCGACTCTCACTTCGCACGCTTCTTATTCGTACTCTTTCGCACGTTACTATATTTCCAAGACTTTTTCCGTTGTGCACCTTTCTCTTTCCCTCTTTCTCAAAGAGCATACGTAAAATGCGACCGTTACGCGCCTTCTGGCATTTCGGCCCTCTCGTGTTTCGCTCAAGCATTTTGCTGCACTTCCCCATCTCTCGAACAACGAACGAGCAAGCTTTAAGAAGGCCAAATTACCGGTCGAACGTGAAGCCGACAGATGAGAAAATGAGTAAGACAGTGCCTAACGTCGCGCGTTTGAACACAAGAAAGAACGAATGAGAGAGCGAGAGAGAGAACGAGAGAGCCAGCAGCGAGAGAGCGAGAGGGAAGAAGAGGGAAGCATTGCTGCGAACGCGGGAATTAAGACATTCTTGAACTAATAATTTTCAGTCGGCGGTAAAGGAGTGAACGCGTAAGTCAATTTTTGCGCGCAATTTCTCAGGAGCCAGTGCTCTTTCCGTTTCACGCTATGGTAAGAATAATGCTATTTTTTCCTACTCTTTTATTACAAAGCCGCTTGTCTACCAACATTCTGTGTGCATATCAATTATAGTAAAACATTATGTCAAAAAATAATCAGAAGACATAATAAGTCAACTAAGGAAATTGGGAATTCTCCAGCCCTCTTTTCAACTTAGCGAATGGGTGGAACAGGCACAGAATCGCAATGTCTAAATCTCACCACGGTCAGACCAACTATGTAATTACGAGTTGCACGTCTTGAGGTCAAACATCTTGTGAGTGGAAGCCTCGTAACGAAGTCAAGACTATCGATTGCTACAATAAATTAGTATTGCAAGTTTCCTCTCATTCCGCAGTTGAAAAGATAAACTTTATCAGGGACGAGACTTTTGCAGTTTACTTCCGATTCCTTTTTTTGTGTGTCCGAGTCAGCTCACGTGTAAGCATCGTTAAACCAAATAATTTTGCCGAATAAAAATAAACTCTTGACTACTCTGTGTAAAAAAAATTGTCTCCCCTTCCTCTGAAATCATGAGAAGAACTATCGCCTCTTATTCCTTAAGTAATAAGCTTTACTTTAGATTAACAATTAAAATGTAGATAATACAAGAATATCTCTCGTTCTGTCTAGAGTGAAGAGAGAGAGAGAGAAATTTGGATAAATTTAACCTTTTCAGGACGGGACTAGTCGATATTTCGACCACCAATTTTGTCAGGCACTCGACTTGATAAATTCTTTGATTTTATGTATAAATATCGAGTAAAAAAAAGTCCAATTTCAACTTCAAAATTCCCATCCGAAAGGTTGAGACCCCGAGACCGCATTTTAATGTGAAGATCCCACAAACTTAATAAAGCTCCATTTAGCAAATGTGCCGGATGCATGGTGCGAAGCTCAGTCACGAACGAGAGATTCCGCGATACCGTTATTGTGACAATACAATCCAATTAAATTTCATGTCCAAATCTTCTATGCAGGTGACTAACCCTTCACGCACGTATTAGTGCTTCTATCTTCTTTCTTCGACGTAATAATTAGTCATCTATTTATCAGTTTAAAAGATTAGTTATTGTGATTATGCTATTATGTTGTTCTATTCGTTACTCTTACTTCATACAAATAACCGTTATTCAAAGTTCGTAAAATATAATATAATTAAAATGAAGAAGATGAAAAATTAAATTTCAGAATCTGCCAATTCTGTGAGAACATCTTAGAATAGAGTAAATAGACATTAATTTTTGTATTGAAGGCAATTGAATTCTATATTTTTTCTTAATACTATAATCGCAATAAGAAATACATTACATGTTGACTCTGAAAGATTGAAAACTTAAGTATATAATCAGTATTTACAGAAAATAATATTTGCAATAAATTCACGTGGTTAAATAACCGCTACATATACACCTAGAAAATGAAAAGAGGAAAATAAACACAAGCGTAGATAAATTCAAAGTAGATTAATATTGTACCCACGACTGTCGCACCACTAAACTTATGGCGCTAATTCAGTTGAGAAATTATTACTGGGGGTTATCTTCAGTTACCCCACTACATTTGTGCAGTATTTTGTCATGCCTCATAGAATTTTCTACCGCGGATGATGAAAAGTGATCTTTCTGATTTTTACTATATTATAAGATTTTTTTTCTTTTAATCTAATTATTGAGTTCAGTCTTAAAATAAACTAATAAATGAACTGATTAAATCATAATTCAATGTCGTATAATTAATATTGTTTTATAAAGTAAGGATATTATTATTATATAATTATATACACGTAAATTTACGTGCAAAATTTGTCAGTATGATGGTAAAATATGAAAATTGATAAAAAAAATACTGTCCTAAGCATTCACGTTCTTTTATCGTGTTTAATGTACCAGGTAAACATGTTGGAAGGGCGCGGCAATAGCAAAGCTCTTAAGCAAATTAGGCATCGCACATTGTCTTTTATCATCGTTGCCTGAATATGGGCGGGACGAAGAACTGTTTAGCATCACTAATAAGAATAAGTAGCACATTTGTTTTGAAATTAAAATTTTACTAGTACAGTATTTATCAGTTTCAATGTAAGGGAATTCAGTATATTAATTTCTAGGACAAAAATTGTTGTGTTTAAGAATCTATAAATGGAGGGTAGGATATTATTGTTTGGACGCTTGTTTAAATTGTGCTGATACTTATGTGACTAAAATTGGTTATGCTACCGCTTAACTTAGAGTGTTATCACTGCAGCTCTCAATATAAAATGACTTTTCATGGATTGCTATTTTATTCGCAATAAGATACAGTAGCCGCTTAACTCGTACACGAAGACCGGCCGCTGCCGATATCTCTTGCTCAGAAGCCGGCAAGTAGCAGTAAGAATAAGAGATGCACAAACATAACTTGAGGGCGAGGACAAACGCAAGGGCGGCGGCAAGGACGGGGGCGAGGGCGAGAGCGAGGCCGAGGGCAAGGCCGAGGACGATTTAGCCGTTGGAATCGGGGAGGGAGCGATCTTAGCGTAGCGCTTAGCACCCTATCTGCAGGGATCACCCCGTAGCGCTGCCAGACAAGGGCTGCTTTTGTCGGGAGCATTACTCACTCGGCACGCTTCCCCGCCTGGGTGTGAGATTCTCGAGCTCGCCAGTATCAGCGACTACATTAGGGGACAAATCTTCTTCCTTTCGTGAGCTGAGCCTCCTTCCTGCTCTCTTTTCCCTTCCTGCAGGCCAAGTTTGTAAGCTCACTTGCCGCTCCACTAAGTTTTGCACTTTAGACAAATGCCACATTTCTTTGGACTAGCTGCATTCTTTTAGTATTCGCTTCTTTCTCTATACCGAAAAATTTATACCTAATGCGTGGCCACATACAAATACACGAAACTTGATACACAGGGTTGTACTTAGAAGTGACTTTAAAGATAAAATTAAGAGTCATTCTTTTAGCAATAACGACTTTAAAGAGGCTATTTTGATAATAGAATGATGAAGATAAAGGGGAATCGGAACAGAAATTTCTGATTCAGGCGAAATAATTTAATACTATTTTTATGTGTCTTGTCATCTAAAATAAAGTGCACAAATTACTAACCTATCATAATTGATTATGCTTCTCAAGTCTCAATAGCAACTTGACGTCTTTTTGTAAATTCTTATCCTTTTTTCGCTGAAGTTTCTGGCTTACCACTTATTAAACTCATCCACCAAATCCAAAATACTAATTCTTCCTCATTGGCATTTCGTAGGATGCTTGGGAATTGCAAATAGCAGAATAATAGTGTCTTTCTGGCACTCTAACTCTTGGCTCGTAATAAGTGCATATCATTTCGTTTAGATATTACCTGCTTAATTCAACCACATAGTGATAGAAGACGTACACTCTCAAGTTACCTTCGCACAAGTAACTACAAACCTCAATATACATAGCATTAAAATAATAAATAATAGCATTAAATACATATTATTTGCATCTTAAAGAAGATAGAACTAAGTAAGACTTTACCAGCCTCGGGTATCAGCCAAAGATTCACAAAAACAAATTAAACGATAAATTATCAGATAGATTTATCGGCAAGCAGATCTTATTTAAATGCATACAGAGGTGTGGAAAAGAGTGAATATCTGCATTATCAAAGACATAGGCAAAAAATTCTACAGATTCTGGTATGAGTTATTCAGCATTTCAAGTGGATCGAAACTGGAGAAAGACAGCTATAAATCATGGTATTTTCAGCTTGTGCTTTTATCAACGGCCTTTTACTAGCCTATACAGCAACACGTTAGCGCATCTCTTGCTACACACACAATCCTGCGTTTGTGCTAGCGCGATTTGACCAGAGCTGACCTATGCGCTCATAAATATCCCCATTAATATTAAGTTAGACGTACGTGAGCGAACGTGCGAGGGTGAAAAAAGGTGAGCAAGGGGGCGCTTGAGAAAAAAATCTCGTATTCCTCGGGCGATTCTCATATAGCGGTCGGGGGAAGCTGCACCGACACAGCTGGGAATTTCCCGTACAAAAAAATTCATAGCCATTACTAGGAAAATTCCAGACTCCTCTCATAATTCCAATTGCCATGCGCCCGGGAAAATCACTGCGAGTAAAACAATTTGCTCCCCTATATTACCAATATTAAGTCTAGCATATCAGCACGTTCGATGAATGAAACCTATGAGGGTCATTTCTGCTTTCAGATATTATTTTTAGCTAAAAGACCTGATAATTTAATTAAAAATTTGATTTAGAACTAAAAAATTTACGTGCCGTGATAACCGACTGGGAAAATCTTTTAGAAAATTTCATTATTAGAAGTGTAGAATATACTTTTGCTTTGACATCATGTGCGCCATTGCCAGTAACTGTGCAATAACAGCGCTTACGACGCTTTTGATCTCACCTATACCCATTAAATTTATTTTTCCTGACCGAAAGCTTCTAAAAACACAGAAACGACAAGAACTTTTTTATGCTGTTAAAAAGTTGCATCGACCAGAAAAGTTTTATTCTTTTTACCTTAACGCTTTAACTTTTCTATTTTGTTTTGGGCCAAGGATGCGATGAAAAGCATCAATATATTTTTTTGTTTTGCCATTTTATTATTTAATACGTGGAATATCGTGCAATGATCTTCTCATCTAGTTAATTAGTTAATCAGGTATTGTCGAAGAGCTCACAGTCCAGTCTCTGTTTGTGGCAGGGATAGACATATAATCCTATAGGGATTGCCACCTAAGCACTTATGACTTTGTACCGAACTTCCAATGTAAAGCATGCATTACAAACTCATGTTGTTGTGTTCCTTCGGTTTCTGTCAAAAAAGTGAAACGTGTAAAAATAGATACAAATGATATTAAATTTCAATTAGCTATTAATTTTTATTAATGTATTAGTATTTAAATTAAATGTTTTTTTTGTTTGTTTAAACAATAAGTTGTTTATTTATAAAACATTAAAATTTGTTTACAATCCGACGAATTATCAAGTATTGGTTTAACTTTCAAATATAATTATATTGAAAAAGCCTTGGATGCGCGCGTTACTCCAACCGTACACTGAAATAGCACTTGGAAATATCGAAAAAGCAGCATTTGTTAAATAACGAAATAAATAGTTAACAACGTGAAATTTGAAATAATACAAATACATATGATAGTTTTTATCTCAATGAATAAGAGCAACTTTCATTTTCAAAAAAGTTTATTTTTTCCAATGTTATAGTTAACCAAAGATGCAAAAAAGCGTAAAAATATAACTTCAAAAATTCATAACTTTTGAAATATTGATTTTACGAAAAAATGCTCAGACATTTCGTCTTAAAATAACCAAAATTATCATAAAAAAATTATTCCGACAAAAAATAATAACTTTTTCTTATTTGTTTAAACAAATGCGTTTTAAACAATTTCTACCACTTTTTTCGAATTTTGACCTCGTTATTCGGATTCTACGGGTCCAAATCTATAAGAAACATCTGTTTTTACTCGGGGACATATTATTGAATACGGGACAGTACCCAGCTTCTAATCTCTTGGGAAGTTAAGTACGGCGTTTACTGTGATGTAAACAAACAGACGCCTTAACTGACAGAGCCATGGACCGTCTTTCTGAAAGATAATGTTAATAAAAAAAACTGTAATGAAGTCTAAAAATATTTGTTGATTTGTTTCTATGAAAAAAGTGAAACATGCGCAGCGCGCATAAATTATGACTTGTAGTAATAAAAACAGCTACATCAGGACTATAATTTACTTCAATAAACTACCTAACGAATTTAAAACTTTAACCGATAAGAACATTAGAAAAACAAAGCTAAAGAAATGGATACAAGACAATTAATAATAACTCCACACATGATAATACGCAAGAAATAGAACTGTGGCAATAGAAATATTTACACAGTTTTTAAGACAAATATTTTAGTTTTAGTTTTTAGTATTTATATGTATACCAAACCAGCGTACAGGAAGCGATTTCCTCTGCTGGATTACTTACCTAATGTAAATATCTATAATGTATTTTTGTAACTCATTGTATAGCAAACTATCTACATCGCGTAAATAGATTTAAAAAAATGCTTAAAATAATATTTTAAGTCAAATTAGTTAAAAATTCTTAATTCTAAGAAAATTTTGCGTATGTGTATGTACGTGTGTGCATGTTTGGGTGAATATATACCTCAAGAACCAAACAATCGATCGTCATCGATCAAAACGTATTCGGTTCGTTTCGCGAAAAAAACCCAGTACGCTGACTGACTTAAAGATTTATAGATTTTTTTTTATAACGAAAAAACAATTTCGAATTTTTTTATTTTTTTATTTTTACAAATGTAAGTCAAAATTATTTACCAGTCTAAATTTATTTTCAAAGGTCTTAAAATTACCTACATTTTTGTTTTTTAATTTTTAGGTTATCATTTGTTATTCAGATAAATATTTTTAAAATTCATAAATTAATTTCTTAGAAACTACATGGTTAATCGACTTGAAATTTAAAACACTTATTAAACTTACAATACAAGATTGGATTTAATTTTGAAGAGATTACCTTTATTTGTTTCCGATAAAAAAATATTTTTAAAAAAGTATCGTTTTGGTTGTCACGCGATAGTAGGAGTAAAAATTATCCAATTTGATCTTTGGCATATATTTAGCGTTTTAATACCTTCAAATCCAGTTGGCTGGTCAGAAAAATCTCAGTGTTAGAAGATATTAGAGGTTAAATATTGTTATTAAATATTTTTGAATACCTGTTTCTCAAATAATATTTTATTAATGGACTTGAAATTTAAACCAGTTATTAAACTCATTTAAAACAATGTTAGATTCATTCATTTGTTTTTGAGACGAATTTAGAAAAAATTTTCCGAAGATATATGTTGGGAAATCAACGGTCATCCTGATGAGTGATATTTCAAGAGTATAATACTCAATTTTTTATAGATAAGAATAAAATTGAAAAAAATAAGCTTGAACTTGCGATATAAAATATAAAAAAAAGTTAATTTTTTCTTCAAAACTTACGATTTTTTTAATTTAGGCATCACAAAAATAACAGGGTTTAAGAAGTAGCGCTTCTTTTTAATTTAAATAAAAGGAAGTGATATAAAAGATATAAAAAGCAATCGATGTTATGAGAATAAATTCTTTTTTATAATTATTTTAAAATTTTTTTAAATTATATTAAGAAATGATTCACATATTTTTAAGTTTTATTATAAAATATGTATTTTCATAGAAATAATCAATATTATTTATTCAAATTTTAATGTATATGTAATGATTTTGTGCAGTATAATATCAGCTTATCATATCAGAAAAACTCAAAAATTCGAAATTCTTGTCAATTTTCGAGACAAAAAAGGCTCTTTTCTTCCCGGATAGTTTATTACAGTTTCTATGATCTTTATAAAACTTTTATAACTTTAGAAGAAATGAACATTTTTCAATTCTGAAAAATACAATAAAAGCTTACTTTCTCTAGTAGTATATTTTATTTTTTAGTCTAGAACCTAAATTTTTTCTAACGCTAAAGTCTGAGCGAAATCCCTGAC
The DNA here is from genome assembly GCA_035583055.1 of Torymus tubicola. Lineage (NCBI taxonomy): Eukaryota > Metazoa > Arthropoda > Insecta > Hymenoptera > Torymidae > Torymus > Torymus tubicola. Next base: position 18,681 of record JAWWEQ010031596.1, read on the forward strand.
CCGAAAGTAGTATACTCTCCTGGTGAAATGACGATTTGAGCATACGTATGCACAGTTTTTGATTTTTCATAGAAGTCTTACGCAGATCTGAACAACATGTAGTTGAATTCTACAGAAAATTATAAGATAAAAAATGAATATAAGATATTTTAAAATTTTGTTTCATAGTGTTCCAATACTAAAGTATTTTTTAGCTAAAAAATAAAGCAAAATTTCAAAATATCTTATATTCACTTTTTAGCTTACAATTTATTGTAGAATTTAGCTATGCTTTTTTAGGCCAGTGTGACACTTCTTTTAAAAAATAAAAAACTGGATGAATTTTTTTAGATCAAAAATCGTCTCTAATTATTCCGGCACTTATACCGACTCTTATGTACAATAAAAAGGTACTAGCTTTATAATATATAAAATTTATTTTAAAAATGAAATATTCAAATATAAGTCAGAAATATAAATAGGATTCAAATACGGAACAACGAAAAAAAGGAAACAGTTGCATGTCAATCTTCAAGCAATGTTATATAGGAAAAAATAATATTAAAAGTGATAATAGGTTAATGAAATTAATAAAAAAAGTGTAGAAGAAAAATCTGAAATGAATAAAAAACACAGGTAAAAGGAAGCATAAAAAAACAAAGCAATAATGTAATTCAGTGGTCCGTGGTTCAGGCGGTTAAGGAGTCGGTTTGTTTACATCATAGTAAACGCCGTACTTAGCTTCCCAGGACAAGGCTGGTCGAGATTGTGGGTTGGGTCCCCGTCACTGCTAAATTTTGGGAGAGATTTTTCCAAAAAAATGTCTACTGGTTTTTTCGGTGGCGGAGGTCGAGATCCACTCCTACAATTCAACTTCTACAGTATCAAACACGAGTTTTTAATAGTTATAACACGTCACTAATACACTGAGAAATATGTCATAGTAAAATTTGCTAAATATCTAATAAAATTTACTACATTATATAGGAACCCTGGGATGAAAAATACTTGAAAAATAACAAATTTTGCTATCTATATAATAATTTTTATAAAGAAGGCGAAAGTTAAAAAATTTAGTTTTTTTTCGTTATTTGACTTTACTTGTACTTTAACGGAATATTTTGAAGAGAATTATTTATATTAAATAAAGAAAATAACTAATTCTGTATTTTTTATTTACGGCGATGGGATTCAAACACAGGACCCTCGGCACGACAGGCGGACGCGCTAATGACTTACCCACGCAGGACCTCTTACTTTTAAAATTGTGGAAGTGATACATTAGCTGCATGTGCTAACTGAAATAATAATACAATAAATATAAGGAAATAAATAATTATAATTCATTTTTTGTGTTAACACATTGAAAAATAAAAAAATATTCTAAAACACAATTAAGATAATATAGCTCAAGCATGCTAAATAGAAGAATAAAAACTTTTTCAAAGATAACATAACCTTTATCAACCACGTGGGAAAACGTCGCAAATATGCTATTGCGTGAAACAGATATTATTATCTTATGGGTAATTTTTACTACATAGGGTATCAATGATCCTTATTCAAATAGCAATTTTTGTGATACTTAACTTTTTACTATATAAATATAGTAATTTTTACTAACGCATCTACATATTTCTCTTCAAAACAAAAATAAAAATTATTATACAGGTAGCAAATTTTACTATAAATATAATAAAGTTTATGAGAAATCAAGTATATCCCAGAGTTCCTGTGTAATATAGTAAATTTTATCAGATATTTAGCGAATTTTACTATGATATTTTTCTCAGTGTACACAAACGGGGGATGTGAGTCTAAATAACCAATTAAAAAAGAAAAAAATGAAATTTCATTACACAAAAATAAAAATAGAAGAGATAATGACAAATTAAAATATCATAAAAAAAGTAATGGAGGAAAAATAAAAATAACTAAAAACGTAGGGAAGAAAGAGTATTAAAAAAGTAATAATAAAATTTGATTACAGGGAACAAAAGAAATAAACAAAAATTAAAGTATCATGAAAAAAGTTTAAAAGAAAAATTAGAAATTAATAAAAACCGCAAGGAAAACAGAGCACTAAAAAAAACCAATCAATATTGCCAACACAATAGAAATAAATAAAATTAAAATTTACGTTCAGCAATTAAAGTGTACTATGAATTCCATAGAAGAAAGAGCTGAAATCAATAACATTTTTCGTAAAAAGAAAGCACTTAAAAAAGAAAAAAAAGAAAGATACAACACAAACTTTAAATTTGAACTATGTGTTGACAAAAATTTTTTTCAAAAAGGAAAGGTACATTTATCTCCTGACTAAGCATATCCAACATGTTTAAAAGAATTTATTACAGGGAATACAAGTGAAAGTACACATTTCAACCAAATATTATACAATAGAACAATGCACTCTCGTTAGCAAGCTTCGGTACTAAATTTGATGCGCTATTAAACAAAGGATCTTACGTTATTAGAATATACGGTCAAATTTATAATAATGTTTATGTATTGTACCATAATGAAAATCATGCTAGGAAATATGGATAACAGTATATAATAGATGATAAAACAGCAACGCAATTACGATGTCAATGTAATATTTTGTTTTTCATGAAACTATTACAGGAATTAAGGTGGTTCTATGAAAATAAGGTTGAATGCGTAGACTTACGAAAAAAATATATATTATTCCTCAGATTTTTTGATATTTTTTTAACCTACACGGAGGTTAAAAAATATTAATGTAAAAATTATATTAAATTCTTGAAAAATTACCATCCTGTGTAAGGAACGTAGCCACAGACTGTAATGAGTAAGATATTTACTATTTGAGCCAATAAAAATTATAATACAAAAGTGAAAAATTACTATTCTAGTATGGTAAAAATTGTAATTCATAAATTTTACTGCAGGAACTATATTAAATTTACTTATTCGCGTAAGAATTTTTTCTATACAGTTAGGAGACTTTACAAGGCCGGATAGTAATTATTACAGGTAGTATATATAGCACATATGAGGCACGCACCACGTGTGCACGACATAACCTGCAACGGCGTCTTGAAATGACCAACAACAAACATAGATATAGCATAATGCACAACGCAAGGCAGGCTAGTTGACTTATAAATAATTGTACTAATTGTTTAAACCAAATTAATTATTACAATTATTTCGAAAATTAATAAGTAATGATTGTGCTAATGGCCGTATGCTGTAACATATGTAAGCGATTCGGAGCATCTCGCGTATGTGTACTTTGATGGCGCAGTCGGTAAGCAATTGGATTACAACGCGGCAGGTCCAAGTTCGATTCCCGTCTCCGGAAGAATTTTTTTCAGCTTAATTTAAATTAATTTTCATTAATAGTTCAATTTGTTTGAAATTAAAATCGGAAAAAAATAAAAAAAATAAAATCGCGATATAAAAATAAAAAAGAAATCAACAGCAAAATGAAATTTTTTTCGCGAATCTTTATTTATATAAAAATTAGTAGATTGTAATATAAAAATGCAGCTAATAGCAGTCTGTGTTAGTTTATTGAAATGATGATGAAGCTGATGGCCTTTTCTGCCCAAGTAATTAATAAATTAATAATATACTTACATATCAGTTGCCATCATGGCACCGAGCCAGTCAGACCCGCCTGATAAGCTCGATCAAAACTATTACAAATGCCATCCAAAAAA
>JAWWEQ010031617.1:0-22348 GCA_035583055.1 Torymus tubicola
ATTTAGGTGATTTTAAAAGAAAAAAAAATTTTGACCTCTCGATTCACCTGAAAACTGCCCATATATATATATATATAAGTTATTGACGAATTTATTTTTACGTTGTCGCGAGGAGTCTATGAAACTCGATGCTTTATGCGTAAACGCGTCGTTTGATTATATTGAATGAACTATTTTTTGAACGTTAGTGATCAAATTTAATACTTGAGTGCTATATATATGAAAATTGTTTAGTTATATTTACTGCATTGAATCTTGTACGATATATACAAGAATTACAACTATCAAGGAGCGCGGGAGCGGTGCGAAGGCAAGTATCTCTCCAATGTAACAAAAAGGGTCATTTATATAACAAAGCATCTACAATTCTAAACAGCTCTATTTAAAAAAACATACTTTATATCTTATATTGTACAAAGGGTTCTAGCCCGTTTAATAAATAAATAAATAAATAAATAAATATCCTTCAATCTACGTACTCTCCATTAGCAATCATGCGTCAACTAAAGATTAACAATTCACACAACTCGCACGCATAACATATACATACACATACATTCTTCATTCCGCCCTTTTCAAGCTTTCCACCTTCGCACATACTTGGTTATTATAGAATTTCCTCATCGTCGCACGACACGCTGCACAACTATATACTACATCGCATCATGTCCTGCACATATTATATATATATATTCCGCAATACAAGAGTCGCCCCGACATTGTTCTTTATAACGATGGTCGCGGTCTCGCGCGTTTTGCATATCAACAACAGCAGCGCGCGCGCCTTTCATTGAATTTGCACACTCACGCGGTGTGTATCTATATATAGTGTCACCCGGGGTTTTCATCGATGACCGATGCCCCGAGTTGTGCAAGCGAGAAAAAGGGTGGCGCCGGCGTTAAGTGTGTGTGTGTAGGAGAGCGAGCGGTGATTTTGAAATTGAAATCGTCGGATCGGGTGACAGGGTCGCGCTTTATGCGAGATGTGTATGTGTATGTGTGATATATAAGTGGATAGAAGTTAAGATTGATTTTTTGAGTTCAGTCAATGCGCTCGATGTTTTTTTTATTATTTTTGAGATTTATTTTTAAGTGAATTTATGCGTTTAATACTGGAATTAAGAGCAGGGTGATGATAAATATACAGTTGTTAATCATATTTGATTATAGTTCGGTGGTTCAGGAATGTGTGAAAAATGTTAACCTCCCTTATCAAAGTAACGAGAACCGATAAATTCAAAATCCGACATATATAAGGTTACAAAGCAAACATTCAGTCAATTGAATGAAAATATGAGAATCTGGGATACAGATTTATGTGTCGAAAGCATTCGACTGTCGTAATTTAATCATTGCGCTCTACATTCGAAGAAGATTGATTTCTCATAGTACCATTTCCAAGAAAATTTTCCAACTGGAGAATAAATTCATATATCGTTCGATTACAAAATATTCTGTATAGGATTTACCGTACGTACATGTCATTGTAAAAAATTCATAGTTCATTTTGCAATTTATCTGTATGTATATGTATTTATAAAAATATCAAAAGATTTTCTTATGATTTTAAATCATCTATATATTTTTTTAATCATACACAATAACATTCTACTGGTTTATTTTATAATATCAACATATGTTTCGAGATAAAACATTACACGTTTCCATACGCTTGAACATTTATTATCAGCTATACTATATACTCCAAGGCTTGCAGTCAACAAACTCGCGGCTACACTGTATATATAATATGCGAGAATGATGAATGAAATATCGACGGCGTAAACGTCAATCACATTTATTTAACGCAATCGCCCCTCGCTCCCTAAGATTTATCGATCTCAACATTCTAACATATACTCGCATATACACTCACTCGCTATTTTGCAAAAAAAAAGACAAAAATAAACCAACCATCTACGTGTCTAAACTCACGGACAACGGGGTACAACGTTATCTTCGCGCGGAATATACAAACGATTCCGAATCGATCGCATCGTTATCAACTCCCGGCGTGTTTTAATATTTACTGTAGCCGGAGGTCGACTGCATTGGCTATCTTATCATATACGCGAGTAAAAGAAGGAGGAAGAAGACGGAGAAGTGGACGCGGAGGTTGCGGCTTGACCAGGCCATTCATAAGAATGAGAGAGCGACACGAGGATGATGATGATGAAATCGATGACTGTTATACGTGCGCAAGTGTTAGTGGATGAGTGGAAGATAAGGGAAGATGAATGAAATGCATTGTAGAACTTTGTGAATTATTGTACATTGTGGGGTGGAAGATTTGAAATAAGGAAATAATGAGAGAGAGAGAGAGAGAGAAACGAGACGTGGAATGGGGTGGACGATTGTTTTGATGGAGTTGTTGAGACGTTTAATTATGAATCGTATATAGTTTGAGAAGGCATCAGTGAATGGAAAGATTTTATGTTTCTTGATATTTGTTAATTTTTTATTTGTATACGATATGATTTAATGAACATACTACAAAAATTACCAGTTTGTGTCGATTAGAATAAAACTCTTTCATAATTTGAAAAAAAATTTACTTCCAAATAAGTTTTTGTAAAATTAACCTGTCGTTTCCTACATCTTCAAAATTATTGGCTAGACGCCGAATCGGCAACTTTAACCTCGATATCTGTTTCTTTCTCACCTATAGTCATACCTACCCCACCCTACTTGGGAAATCAAAATGTATAAATGTGATAAGTATTTGTTAATATTGACAGAAAATTAAAAAAGTTTGATTATACCTTATAGCGGTATAACATTTAATATTTCGTTAATTAATTTATACTTTTAAATTGTTTTTGACAGTATTTAGAAAGATTAGAAAGATCAATTATAGATATATAATTATAGCTGGTAAAACCGTTTCCCAATCTTTCTCACTTTTTTCACAAGAGAATCTTCATCTACAATCTGGATGATCAAGACTAATTTTCTTTTTGGAATATGCGGCATTTTATTTCTAGTTTCTAATTATATGATAATTTCACTTTTCTGCTCGTATATGTCCCTATCAATTGGGTATTCTATAGCTTGTATTTCGACTTGAAACGAAATACTTGCTATTTTGATTTTATCAAACGAGCAATAATTCGGAAACAATTAAAAGAAAAGTAGCCGAATTATATTGATGACCAAATAACTTCCAGGTACCTTATTTACGTAACAAATTACATTATTAATCACATATCCCCCCATCACATTTTACTCTATACCAAGAAAACAAAGCACCGAAGCACTTACAGCAACACCACTAAACTTGTTTACCAGCATCGCAACTCTTTTATCTCACATAAACGAGCCGCTTGCGAAGAAAAAGCATATAGCGCACGAGCGTTAAATTATCATTAGCATGAAAATCGTCAATGAATAATGCACATAGAAAACAGATAAAACTTTTCCTTGACAATACACACACACACACACATACATTATATACGCACGTACTCGTAGCAGCAACAACGCCTCGTCGTCTTCACTTCGACAATCCGAGAAAGAACACAGCGCGCAGCAACACGCCAACGTTCGACAAGAAAAAGGAAAGCCGTATATATATATACGCCACGTCGAAAAGACACATGTCCATGCAAACGAAATAGTCATGATGTCGCAGCTAACGAAGAGCCACGGCGACAATACAATTGCGTCTTACGCTGAAATTTCCATCTCGACGCGCTGCTTATCGCCTCCTACACACGCGGAATGATGGATCGTGGTTACCGCGTGACCAGCGTAATGAGCCCCGTGCGTATATATACGCTAGGCAGTTATTAAGTTGGCAGCCGGTGTATATATAGGAAGATTTGTTGCTCAGTACAAAGTCGCTACTGCGACGAGGAGAGACGATGTACAGTAAGACGAGGCGTATCGGTAAAATTATAGATGCTCTGGGTGATGCGGAGGTTCTGGTGCAGGTAATGAGGATGAGGGGGGGAGAATGTGAGATTGAAGGAAGGTTGATGAAGAGAGATTGGTTGGAATGTGAGGTGGAGTGTTGGTAGAATATATATATAGAGGGTTTAGTAAGATATGGTGGGGAATAAATTTGGATTGCACGTATATCTAGGTGGTTTATAATAATATAAAGAGTTTTACACTTTGGACGAAGGTTTATGAAACTCTTTGAAAAGTAACCGAATTATCAACGTATTAATTAAAAGGATTAAAGATGTCTTGAGTAATGTAATATTCGATTTATTAGAATGATAAAAAAAAGAAACATTCGTATAATATAACGAGATCTATATTTTATAAGTGTTTAATTAAGATTACGCATTTATCAATACATCCTACAATTAATTATATACGCATTGCTGCATAGCTGCGATATATGAATAACACACTTCGGAAAATATTCAAATATATCAGATTTCCTTAATCAATTAACTGAGAATTTACGTCGCACGGAATGCAACTTGCCAACTGCAAACAACTCAAAAGAATCAATATACTAACATGTACGGGCAAATGAATTTCAGATATATTTTTCTAATTATATATATGTATATATCAGTGAACTGTATATATAGTATCACATCGTCAATGTATACCTCAATCAAAACTGTACCATCCCTGCGTATATTTGCAAACTCATCCTATCAACACACTATGTACACGCGCTTGTATATATACACTTTATTAACGGAAAATATTAATAGCATCGATTTTACGTATATATATATATATATATATATGCCACCGTCGACGAGAACACGTTTCTCCGTATAGCAATCAGCTCCGCATGCGCTGGATCGTTTTCGCGTCTGCATCGCGCGTATATACAGTCGATTAGCCAATTACCCACGGGATTAATGGTTCGCACGCGTAATTTTCCTGACTACTGAGTGTGTGTATGTGTATATATATATATATATATACCAGCGTGTGAGTTGTCACAACGCCGTCGTGAGCGAACGAAGAGTCACGTAACGCGTTTTGTAGCTTCTACTGTGTATAGCTATGGGTTCCTCGGTGTTGTTCGTGTTTATTATTATATGCGGGTTTTCAATCGTCTATACGACGAAATGGGTAAGATGCGTTGGTGTTTTTTGTACGTGGAAGATGCTGGTGGGTATAATTGACTTAAATTAGGATTGCAGAGGTAGGGAGAAATTTTTATGGTATGGAGTCTGTATCCCTTTTAATAGTTTTAGACATTTTTTAAATATGCTCATTGATTTAACTACAGAGAGCAAATCACAGAACGGTAGTCATGGAGTTATTAAAATTATTATATTTCCAGGTAAAGAAACTGCAATATTTTTAAATTATCTGAAGAAATAATTATAATATTTATAATTCTTCCGAAAGTAACAATTTTTCTTTTTATACATCAACAAAACTAGTTCATCGCTCTCCAACTCATTCACTGATTTTCTAATTATGTCGAACGCGAGGAGTAAATTTATTTCTCATCGTACCAGACAGTTTATTTATTTAACAAAGTTGGTTTTTCAACGTATCGTTTCGCCGTCGACGTCTAATGTTACATTAATATGAGCTATAATGGTGAGAGTATGTGGCAATACGCAGATAATTTCCAAACCGCATCATGGTTAGGAAGGTGGTCAAAGCCTGATCTTTACGCAATTAACAAAAATTATGCGTGATATAATTTCTTGTATTACATGCTCTCGCGCGGCAGGTCGACCTGTGTGTATACGTCGATGCTTGTTGAGAACGCGATCGTCTTGTGTATATATATATCATGTTTACTTCATATTCATCGAAGTTTCTTATATCTAGAAAAAAATATTTTTTTATGTTATTAATGAAATGGAATATATTAAGTGATGAGTGTAATGTAAAATGAACGATATAATTGTAAAATATATTGAGAAAGGCGTAACCTTGACAATGAGGTACGATTGTTATTTGAACATGTGGCGTTAGTAATTAACCAAGCCTGCTTCCGTTGCAACTGCAAAAATAGACACTTGTCTCGCAAAGTATATTGTTATATGAAACGCCACGTTACCTGGTAATCTATTTTTTAGCTATAGCTAATCTTATCAATCCTTCATGCATTTTTAATTAGTGAATATGATAATTAAAATTAAATATGTTTTTACTTTGAATTTAATTTAAACGACGGGGAAACTAAATTTTCATTACTAAAATTGATATTGCTAATCAAATAAGATTATAGTAACTATTCAGTTAATTAAGTATTCACTGAGAAAATAGGCGTTAGTAATGTTTCAACAGCTATAAATTATAGTAACTAAATTTTTGTACGGCAAGCAACATTTTATGAGATATTGAACTTTAGGTAATAATTTAAATTATAGTACGTGGAAAAATAGTTTATACCATATTTTTATTCTTGATTTAACAATACTGCATAGTTTAGAATTAAAAAGCCTAGTATCAAAATTAGCAGTAGTTATGGTAATAATTAATAGAAATAAAAGTATCAGTTCCCGAATTTTATTGTCGTAGTCATATAAAACCATATTTTTTCAAGTATTTATATAGTTTATATCGATAAGCACAACGTATTAACATTTGCGTCCTTTAGTAGATAGAAAATTCTTAGAAGGCAACTTGTACAATTAGACTAGCTACTGTATTCGCGAGAAAATCGTTTCACTTGATAAGAAATTTGAAACTCTTGTGAAATACAACATCAGTATGAAGAATTTTGAAAAATTAAAAAGAGTTCAAATAAATAATTCTAAAATAATGGAGGGTGTAATTCTTCTATTAGGATTGGAAGACTTGCCTATATTCGGTAGAATTGTTTCTATATATAAAAAAAGGTTCCGGGACACAGTGCATCTTCATGATATTTTATTGGTCGGTAAGTTATACGAAACAGTTTCCATACGTGAACATTTAAGTTTGCCTGAAGTTATTGAAACTGAATATTGAACCTTCTTTTATTTATTACGCAAAATATTATATTGTATAAACACATGAAAAAAAAAAATTTATTTTTATTAAATGTCAATCTATTTTTTTATTTTCAAATATTTTGAATCATCTGTACCATATATGAATTGTAGTACGACCTAGTACAGAAAATAAGAACATTCAGTATAAACAGCAATAAATATAGGACATTGAATGAAGTTTTTAGGCAAACCTTTATATATTGATTTAGTAAATTCTAATATTCACCTTATAATAACCTTTGCTTTTCAAACATTTTCATGTAATATAGTATTTAAAAATATATTTTGCAGCTACCTCTACTATAATTTTCTTTATATATTTTACTATAAAATAAGGTCGTAGCCATAGAAAGTCATATTTTATAGTACTTTTATGATAAGAGTTACTATATTTTTTTTCTCAGTGCACTTAATGATAAATGCGAGAATATGATTAATGATACGATGGAAGAATTAGAATCATGTTTGCCTATCTATATCTATACTTCAAACATTTCAATAGATTTGTTTTATTTTCATGCGAACATTTTTTGCGTATATTACAGCCATAGAAAAATGACTCTGGAAACTAAAAAATTTTAAGTGATCAGCTAATTTTGTTAAGTAGTGTATTTTGGTTATCAAAATCTGTTAAATTATTCTCATACAATAAAATATATTAAATTTACAAAAAATAAAATGATCACAGTTATACAAAAGCATTATTTGCAACGCACGAAGCAATGTGTTGAATTAGGAAAAATTTAATTTCTTTATTAAGTACTTTCAACATTTACTGGTACAATTACGTATAAGCCTTCCCATCACTACCAGTAAAACAAGACGCTCGCAAGTTCCTTCTGATCGCGGCTTACACTCGCCGCGGTGTCATCGCGCACACGCAAATTTAAATAATCGATTCTCCTACGGGTCTTTTCCCCTCTCTTCACCACTGAGAAGAGAGCTTTTATCGGCCTCTCTCTCTTTCATTCTACTTTGTTTTACAGCCCTCCGGCTCCTTACTCGCGTAATTTTCGTAATTTTATCGGCGCCCTGGATTTTTGTTTTATTTATTTCACCGCGTTTCTCCATGGCAAACGCGCGCGTACGCGGAGGATTTCCTCTCATCTCTCTCTCTCCCTCTCTCTCTCTCTATTTTCAATTTAGAGAAGCAGGCAAGGTGAGAAGCAAATGATGCTCACGTATGGACCTCAAGATACTCGAATTTAGAACCGAAAGTCTGCGCTTCTCCTTCACAATAAGAGCTGCTTACCTATGGAATGGACTCCCACACAATCTGCGATGTCTCTTTACGCGTCCATGTTTTAAGAAGCAGTTACACGATTTTTTTTACAATAATATGTAGCTCTATTTTTTATCTTTTGTTTTTATTATCTTTATTGTTTTTATATACGTGACTGTTTCTATTAGTGCTACTAACTTTTTTTAATTTTTATCTTTTAACTTTTTTTATACTTCTTCGTCATCTTTGCTCAGCTCGTATGTCGATTGTCTTCGGGATTTCTCGGATGATGGTTGAGAGTGTTTTCGTTATTCCAATTGGCTTGATTAGTGCATAATTTTTGAACATATAATTTTATTATGTTTTGAATGTACTGCTATGTACTTTCAAATGAATGCATGTCCATAAATGAAATGAAAAGCAAGGTTTGATTTTACACAAAAAAGTTTAATAATAGCGTTGTAAATAATACTAAATACGCGTTTTCCGCATTTAAAATTTTGATGTATAGTCTATTGCTGGCAAACCAAACACGTGCAAATCATTTTTTACAGTTACATATGCACCTACAATAATTGATTTTTCAAACATTGAATACAAGAGTTGTAGATATAAAAAAATTTACATAAACATTATAGTTTTTATATAAATAATAAATTTATTTGACAAGGCTAACAAACAGAGGTACGCATAATTTCCTAATTTTATTTTAGTTTTTGTACGTTTATTTATAGCATATCTGTAATAAATGGCTAAGAATTGAAAAAACCTTTCATTATGAATCCATTTCTATAAAAGTAATAGTTGCGTGTAAATTGTTAAACACGTTTAATCGTAATTTCTCAATGAATGATTTTGAAGAAATGAGTGAAAATTTTCTCAATTAGTTAACAATTTTTATATTTTATATTTGACATTTATTTTGTACCATAAATATAGACCACGATACTTGACCTAAAACCCGATTTAGTGAATAAACGCACTCTCAATATTGTCAAATACCTAGACCGTCATTAAAATAGAGTAATTCCCAAAAAGAATCCGTCTAGTTATTATTTTTATGGGTACAAGAGCTTTATATTGCGATTATGTTTTTAAATAATCTTTATTTAATACGAATTATACATATACACACAGTGCCTATAAAAAGCAAATAAATAGTGCATGAATAAACAATGAAATTGTCTTGTTGTTGCTGCTTCGCCCATGTTATTTGGAATCCTACCCTTGATGGACGGATATGAGCGCTTACGGCCACGCTCGGTACCTTCCAGGTCAAGCTTCTTACAACCCAGGTATAAAGGGTCATGGCATTTCAATAATTTACAACATAGAAAGTTTAAGGGAGTACCCTCGGTAATAGAATTTGAAATGAAAATCGTTTAATATTTGGGTGATACCTGTGTTAAAGTGCACTGAAGCTCTGATTCAAATTTTGTAAAGATTTAGGACTTCAGAAGCAAGAAATCACCGATTGAAAATAACATAGTCTCTTATGGGAAAATGCACCTTTCGTAGTATATAAAAACATTGCAAAATGAAAAAATTCTGAGAAAATTCTGAGATATACAAAAATTTATTCCAGTTTCACATATCTGCTTTCAAAATTATCAGTCAGAGCCTCCTTTTCGAATAACGCACATTTCATTAAAGTATTAAATTAGGTTAGAATCATATAGGCATATAATATGGTACTGCAGTGTCAAACTTACAGCTGTTACTGTGTGAGTTAATGACAAGTCGAAGCGTTTTCTCAACTGACTAGCTACGTATCGAGGGAAGTCCCTTAAGCCTGAGTTCAAGACATTGCGAATCCCTAACTGCACCCGTAATCCTGTCCCTTCTTTTAAATAGAATATCTAAGGTCTGGTTTATGGCAAAATATTGAAAGATCAGTAGAGGGAAACCCTTAAATGTATCTGCTTCCCTCTCCCAAAAATATTATTGTAAACCTCCAATGGAACTCTTCCTTGGTCAGCAGCATCTCGATTCTCGAGTATAAAAGGGCCGAGTACCTCGACGTAGTTTCGACCTCGACGACATCAGTTTTCGACTAGCTTTGAGTGAGTACAGTCAGTGCAGTAGCATACATTGCGAACTTAAATCTTCGTACAACTATAAATATTTGTGCAGCAGAAGTAGAAAAACAGTAAGTATTGGTTATATATACTTTTTTCTTTATAATTAACTAGTCATTTTTCCTCCGTTGTTACACATAGCACTTTTTTAATAAGTGCAGAGATAGGGTCTTTTTGCATGACACGAATAGGAGATCGAATATATCGAGTTGTCATAACAGAGGCTATGTTCTCTTCCTCTCGTTGTAGCGGGAGGCCTCGGTAGACGCTCAAAATATTCAATTTTCAATTAACACTATTATATACGCTTCAAATAAATAATATATATATATTTTTTCTTTTTGTTTTAGAATTGCAAACATGCGTCAGAATATGAGGTTCGCCACCCTAACAGACCTAGAGGAAATGGAAAAGAGAATTCATTTCGTGGGAAACGATCAAATGGATGTTATGTCGTTTGTCGACAATTTAGCATCGACCATGGAATCATTAACGGCAGAGATGTCCATGCTGAAAGCAGAGGATCAAGATTTGAACTTTGTTCTGGAGAAGCAATCGGACAAAATTCGGGAGCTGTGCGTGGAAAGAGGAGAAGACCTTAGCGATATGCACAATTGTCTGTGCAAATTGGAAGAATCAGGGATAAAAAAATTACTTGCACCCTTCTTTTGTATATTTATAATCGTTCTCTTGGCATGTTATGTATGTTTTATTTCTAAATAATATAAATTTATAATTATTAATGAATTATTTTATTAAGAGGGTACATGTTAATTTTGAACGCGAATAGGAGGTGGGAGTTTAGTGGGAATTTAGTAAACATTGTACATGCTTACATTTGAAAAGTACTAACTTATAACTAGAGATTATTTGGTTGGTTACTTACAATTTGATAGTAGCTATAGGAATCACTTCTGCTCAGATATTCCTAGGAATACTTAGTAAAGTACATCCCCCTTTTTAGTAATCATATAAAATTTAACAGTATGTAACAATTTATATTCATTAACTTAACAATTTACATGTTTAACAATATGATGATAACAGCATAATGATAACGGTTAATGTATTAATAAAATTGTCATTCATTATACACGAATATTTTTTTCTAACTATTTCATGAAAAATAAGCTCTCTTAATAATTGCAATCCTTTACAATAATTATACTATTCCCGAACTAAGCTCATCCATACATCTAACTTCATCAATAATCCATACAACCATTGGTACTGTAACACTGCCCACCCTTCCACCGGAAAATTAAAAATCTTCAAACATAGAATTACAATCGTACCATCCACAGCAGCTGCAGACCCAACCCAACACACACCTTACAGTCCGTCACACAGCTGCCTCTTCTTTCCCCATCCTAAATAAAAAAAACCTCCAGCAGCAGCAGCAGCCTCTCACTAATATTTTATCACTTCTGCGAACTTTCCTCGGAACGGAGTCTGGTACGATTACGATCTCCGTGTGCAGCGTGCAACAGCAACAGTATGTTTTAAGATCCGAGCGATGGGGTAATTTATGTCCCGGCGTTTCCTGATTTTCGCGCGCGAAGTATATATACAGAAGCTCGCGAGGCCATATAATTCAAGTCGCGAGTACGGATCGTGCCGCACGTCCTCGCGTATCAAATGAACGAGAGGTACATGTGTGTGTATGTGAGTGTGTGTGTGTGTGTGTGTGTGCAGGAGAGGAGCGAATGAAACGTGTGTAAAACGTGGAACTTTCTAAGGGGCCTCGGTCTCGCGAGGATCTTGTGTAGAGAGAGGAGAAACGGAGCTGTGATGCGGATTTGGAGCTCTTTGTAGATGGATGAGTATATACAGTGGGATGGGAGGGAATAGGGTTAACGTGGTTGAGGGATAGTTTAAGTGAAATACTTTCTTGTGGTGTTGGCTAGGAGATGATGGTAATTGAATGGCTAATAATTTTTTGAGTCGCGAGGAGTCGTCTGTTAGTTATTAAAAAATTTATAAGAGAAGATCAATAAGATGTATATTATAATATTTCAAATTTTTTATTTTTAAATTAGATTATTTTTTATTAACAGATGTCATATTGCCCTTGATGTATATTATTTAGCGCAAAATTATTATTAATCATTTAGATGGTGTATTGAAATTCCTCTAGTATAACTATAAATCTGTGGCTTCGAGGCATAACGATATAACCTCCACCTTTTACGTTTCTGAGGAAAATGGGTTTCAATGTTCAAACTTAAAGATCGGAATAAACGAGATAGGGCGCGATACTTTACTAAACAATTAACACATTTAAAACAAATATTTATACGGTGGTATGACCAGGTTATGCATTTTCTCCTTCGTGAAAACTCGAAAAGTACGAAGTTATGTCGTTATGCCGGGAACTTGGACTTATCTATAATAGTTCTATTCTCGTTTATTTTTCGATCATTTTCGTTAATTTAGTTGTAAATTCCGATCAAAATTAACAATTAATCAACGAATAATTATGTTAAAAATAATACAACTTGAACTCGCGACAAATTAAAAAGCATTTTGTTTATTTCGTAAAAGAACTAACTTTCAAAATTCTCACGTTTATGCACTTAACTTTTGTAAAATTATAAATTTTATCTAGTTATTGTATATATTTTATATAAAATAATTTTTATATTCAATTTGGTTGGATAAAATAAATCACTGCTGTATATCGTAGCTTTAGGGCAATATTTTAGCTACTACGGTCAGTTTTAAATGAAAGAGACCCATTTAAGGATACAAAATCCAAGGTTTTCCCAATTTTCAAAAAATTTCAAAAAAATGAACTTATGTCGTTATGTATCTGAACTACAGAAATATTTTTATAACTGTATAAAAAAACTAACTACTTTACTTATCTGAGTATCTCTTGCCACGCAATCCCACGACTACAAAAAAAGACTACATATACACCAATAATTAGCAAACAATAAACACCCATTAATCACCTACCATTCCAATATACCATTGATTTTTCCAATCCGCAATGATCGATCGTTTATTCCTATACACGTATACATATATATAGCACCTTTTGCGAATAAAAATCCTCCCCTTCTTTCATTTTTATCCATTACAACTATCCGATAACAGCAATTAATAACTCTCAGAGCCCCAATAATACGACACGGTACAAATATTCGTGACAGACGTTTTCACGTTAAACAGCACACGGCTGCAACCTCGGTACTGTATATATATATATATATATATATATATATAGAGAGAACAACGTGCGCGCGCGAGCAAGTCATGCACCTTGTGTCCGCCTGTTAAATTCCCACTGGTGAAACTGCATATAATACTACTACTACTACTACTAGCAGTCGCTCGCGCGAGAACTATGCCACCGAGAGCTTCGACTGCGCGGGACACACATTCAATTCCGTATTAGCAGCTCGCGCGCGGGTACCTAATCACGTAATAAACATCTGAGAGAGAGAGAAGGAAGGTTGCGCAATCCAGTCTTTCTCTCTCTCTCTTTCTATTTGCGTCTGATAACAGAATAATTTACATTCTCCGCGTGGCCGCAGAGAGCTGGAACACACATACAGACACACTATATGCATGACGTCTATTAAACTCGGTTCACCGCAGCGACACGCGACTGCCTCTTTATATACGTTCAGCCGCATACGTTTACGTTTGTTTATGTGTTCGCTAGAAAAAAAATGGAGTTTAGGTAGTTCGGGGGTTCCCCCTATAATCCAGTCGGATCAGAGGCCGATAATAATTCATATAGTCTTAAGGTGATATGATAGCGATCGTATATGAAACTGACGCAGGAAGATCAGAGAGAAAGAGAGAGAGAAACAGAGAAGTATGTATATAAGTAGCCGTAAGGAAGCCAGAAGAGTGCTTTATGCTAATCCCAACGCGAATTATTGGCGTACAGGTGTGCTCGCGTACATACATACGTGTATACACACATACACAGGGAAAGCCTGAAATTATAACGCTTTCGCAATGCAAGAACGGGCGCCTAATGCGATCGCTATCTGTGTCAAAGCCCTGCAGGCTGCTGCTGCCGCTCGCGTGCTATATACACTGCTGCAGCTGGTAATGGGATCCCGCGGGAATGCGCGGAGGTGTGAAAACCACGTATACGTGTATATATATATATATATACACACACAATGTGCGCGTGAATGCGCACAAAGTGAGGAATATTTTTGGAGGCGGTTTGCTTTACATGAGAATGAGTAATTGCGCGCGGATAAATTGATGGTTTCTGCAATGTGTGTATATATTTATATATTATGATGTGTATCGTGGAGAAGAAAAGGAGAGAAGAGTCTTGTTGGAATTGGACTGACAGATGTGAAATAAACGGTGGATATTCATGCGCGATTGGGGTTGTGGATAATTTGAGGAAATTTGCAGAGGTTTAGAGGGGACCGGTATTATTGCAACTTTGTGTATAGAGAATCACTTTTTAGAAGCTTATTTGAAAAGATTTTTGTGTGGGGATAGAGCAGGTGTATTCATATTTTTCTTATATTTTATGATTTTATAAAATAACAAAGCTGCAGTTTATATAATTATTTACGACTGAAAAAAAAATTAAAAAAAAAAAAAAAATAGGTTAATACACAATAATTTTTGAACTCTTACATTTGTAGATCGGTATTGAGAAAGCAACTTTTCTATACAACTCAATGAAATACCCAAGTGTAAATATCAATAAATTATACGTTCGAAAATTCAATACGTATATATATATCCCTAAAGAATCAATCCACGCCAGTATATATATGTATACACACGCTACGTGCGTACGCAAAACCAATTTTAGGCCAACGCCTCATTGTTACGAGACAATACAAGAGCATGAATTTTTCCTTCGACCAAAGACCGACTGTCTCCCGTCGTCGTAATGCATTCAACTCGCTTCAAGGTAAGAGTGACTCTCGTTCCGGACCGGGGCGCGCACACTGATAAATAAGCCGGGCCGCTGCTCTTAAAGGACTCTCTCTCTCGCGACACAGAGAGAGAAAGAGAATGAGAGAAAGAGCGAAGGCGTTTACGAGCAATTGATATCATTGATTTTATCGATAAGATTAATAGGCGCGCGCGGTGACAACTTAAGATGCGGTTTCTTTGAGCCGGATTTTTCCTCTATACCATGCGCGACGGACAATCGAAGCGAAGTTTCCATTGGTCGCGCGGTCGCTTCAATGAATTATACATCGGCGCCGTGCGTAACGCGTCGTCTTTTGTTAAAACTCTCTGTAAGAAGAGTATACAGAATCTCAGCGAGGCGGATCGCTTTTTTTTCTGGATTCACGGGTATCGAAAAATTTTATTGCACGTAAAATGCATATATATATATGTGTGTGTAAGCGCGGAGAACAATAGGTTTGTGATGCGTGCGTGCGGTGCTTTTATTTTCGATGACAGGAATTATTTATTGCGAGCCGCATGCATATTCATCCGAATTAAAGTATAAGGATGTGTAATAAATGTTGTAAGGTACTATAACGTGGTTCGCGGAATTTCGAAATGAACAATGATATTTGATGTAGTGATACAAATCATTATATACAATATATGAATATTTTTTTTATTTTATATATCTTGTGTATATATAATATAGCACAGGTCAGCCATTGTAGAGTGTACAATCCAATTGTACATTTAACCAATAGGAGTATATAATGTGAGCTAACAATGTATCAAAACAACTAAATTTCCGGACAGCTCTCACTTACTATACTTATCCCCGCTGTTGAGCCTATGTAAGAGAGATTTCCTCAATCATTTCATCAGCCTCGTCAGTGGTATAGCATCAGCAGTAGTATAATAGTCTCGGGTCAAAGACAAATCCCACGCGATCTCATCACATTGCCTCTTTCTCTACTAGATAATCCGTTAACGAGCGTATGTATATATATATATAAAGAGAGAGAGTACAGTGTAAAGTTTTTTTTTGTTTTTTGACAATTCAATAGTTGGAAAATTTTATTTTTTGTAAGTATAGAATTGTTGTTGCTTTATTACTAAGTGAATTGACAAGTTCAAGAGTATAATAATCAAAGAAGAAAATATGTGCTCGCTGTGTACTTTCTAGGTAAACGTATATACTGTGGTCGAAGCTGCGACGCAAGTTGCCGTAAATGGCCGCGGCGCTTATATATACGCGTACCTGACCATGCCAGCCAGCATTGCAGATTCAATGCGCTCCATTTACCAAAAAAAGCATTTCGATTCCGTATGATTTTCCAGCAAAAAAATAGGCCTTGTCAATGACTGACACGATATTTAGCTTATACCTTCTCAGCTCGGATATATATAATACGTTTCAATCGTTTATACGTAATTATTACGTATATACTAAAGTTAGTATAATTAATAAAAAAAAATAAAGAAAAGAAAAACTATTAACGCATTGAAGGCAATCCATTATCAGCTTCACGTCGACGACGAGCTACTGTATAAGATTGATAATTCCAATCCGCAACGTTAGCGCGCGGCACTTCATCGTAACACCGGAAGCTGCACCTCGATCACGTAGTCTCGCGTGTATACTCGCCGCGCGCGTATACGCTATAAGGTGTAATGTATTATGTGTGTGTGTGTGGATACGAGAGAGAGAGAGAGAGAGCGAAATCCGTGAGGGCATTCCCATAGCGAGTTCAACGCTCATAGTCGCAACGATGAAATTATTATTGGTGTAATCGAGACGATGGTTATCTAGCCAATTGCGAGCCGCTGACGAAAAGTATATAGGAGATTGGCAGGAGTTGAGAGCTGTAAAGGAGCGCGTTATACGAATATATATATATATATACACTTTTTTATCGCGTGTGATTTATTTGTGTTATGGCTGTGAAAATAGTTTATGATGAGTTTATAAAAGCGTCATCGCGGTGTTATGTAGATTGATAAAAAGAAAAACGACGATTGATAAAAAAATAATAAAACAATTTAATTAATGAACTTGCTGATCTTATTTGGAATTGAGTTAACTAAATCATTCTTCATCAATTTCAATTATTTCGTATTTGCATACTTATATGAGTTACAACGCGACAAGTCGATGCTCCAAATTGGATGTAAATTGCCTGTGGGCAGTCGTATCGATTTATGTCTCGCTGCAAATTTATAGTTTTAAACAAATATTTATTTAAAAAATGCCGCTGAGTTAACGTAAAATAGTTTTAAATTTGTTTCTAGACTCGTCTATATATATATGTATACGCTGAGAGAGAAAACGAGAGATTTAAGACATGCGTTTTGTCTATTGAAATGCAACGAATTGTATTTATGGTTAACTGTACCTGCGTAGTATTCAAAGCATAAATCCTCGTCATAGCTTCTAGATTCTGCAGCTGTTCGATGAAGCCTTACAGCCGTAAATTACGTTCGCCTGCGGTCTAAATCATCTGCGTTAAATTTATTTTGACTTTATGTTGGATTGCATTTGTGTTTACTTGTAAAAATCCAAATCCAATGAATTTCAATTAAAGAAGAATAACAAAATTTTATTTTCAACGTTTCCTTTACGAAGACCTTCAATTAATCAATTTCTACAAACTGTTATGATCAATCTTATTCCTGTTTATTACTGCAGCACATATAGTAATAACATTTGTAATACTTTCTTTAGAACAAATATAGTTTTTTTTTTGTTTACAAGCGGTTTTGTTTTATGATCATTCGAAAATATTTCTTGGATTAGTACATTTTATCTACCAAATTAAATTAAATAGAGTTTAAATTCAATATATTTTCATTACTAAAAATTTTACAATATCTAGTTTTTTTTTAAATTTTTTCATTTAATTTCATTCATTAAATAAAATTCGTCAAACAATTAAAATTACTTAAATTAATATTTGTCACTGTACTTTTTAATACATTCTTAGATATGAAACATTTTTCCATGTTTACGATGATTACTTAAAGTGGAAGTATTTCTTTGTCCTATGCAACTCTGCAAAAAGATTAAATTAAACAATAGATCGCAAATATTATTTTTAAAATATGAATACATTAAAGTTTTAATTTACCTTAAAATCTTTAGAACCTTGTTTGTCTTCTGATCCTTGTAAACTCGTCGTCACGTACGAACGGCTAATTCACAAAAAAAAAAATATATATATATATATAAATATATAGGTATGTAATTATTAATTTAACCATATTTCAAAATGTTTTAAAATATAATGAAAAATAAAAATTAAATGTAAAAAAATTAAAATTAAATTAAATGTAACGCATAAACTGTAAGATAAGTTGTAAAATTAGAAAACAACATAAAAAGAGCAAAATGGCAAGTAACTGAAAGTTCTAAACTATATGAGAGAACAATATTGAAATAGTAATTAAAGAGATAAAAGAATTAAATATTTCTCACGGGAATTAGTGGGCTAGGTCGAACTCCAACTGCTGCACCTACAGCCAACAACGCAATACACAATAATAACATGGATTTAAACATTTTGAATATCTGAATGAAGTGAACTCAACCAAAGCTAAATTTATTAAGAGAAAGTTTCTTTTTATACTTGAACTTTTTGATACAATGTTTATTTGTTTTTTACACGTATCTTTTATCCGCGAACGTATTAAAATAACTTTATTATTATTAATGAAAATATTACTTATTTGTGCATTAAAAAGCGTGTATTTACTAAATAAAAAAATTTGATTGTTTTTGATGTTCATTAGATCCAAAACCTCATAATCATATAACTTCTGTGAAAATGAAATAATCTAATAAAAGAATTACTAGTATGACTTCAAAATCATTAGTACATTATTATATTACTCTTTACGAAAATATTATTATCAAAACGTGGAGTATACTTTGATGTACAGTGACTCAATCACAATATTACGAATGACAAATCATTGGAGACGTTTCTTTACGTTTTCCAGAAGCATCATGACTCCATTATCAATTCACCAAAACTACAGAAACGATTATTTTCCTCCAATTAGAATAAACTCAAATCCATTAGAAGCGCTCAAAACGATGCCAAACCATATGACCGCATTAAATAGTAAAAAGTGTCTGAAAAGGTCATCGCGGAATAAAAGATCGACAGTCCAAGAAAAAATACTGGACGACGACGAGCGCGAGAGAGAACGAGAGAACCTTCACGAGACGACCTATCACGAGTCCATTAAGCACTTGGCATCGCACACGGCAACCGGACGTCCACCCACGTCACCTCGCTCGCCCTGGAAGTACTTAAGTGCACTCTACCACTTTATACTTCGTTTTACGTGTATAAGACGCGTCGTTTGCAATGACGGCGCCGACGAGCGCAACCGCATCGTCGTTGCAATTTGTATATCCATTTTGTACAAGTACGCGCAGAAATTCGCTCTGTCATTTTTATTTTGTTCGTGCGTGAAGTTCTGTCTTCAGGCGAGAGAGGGTGAGAGAGAGAGAGAGTTATGGATTCGGAAGCTCCAGGCGAACGTGTTAATTGGTGTGTGACGGTGCCTCTGATGTAGTTTGCAAAGGTAAGCTTGGATGACTTGATTGAGGGATCGCGTAATAGAAGGTAATGACATATATTATTGGAAATAGAAAAGCAGTTGTATCTAATTTACAGTTCGTGCATTTCAAAGTCAATGAGCCGATTTGGTTGAAATAAGTTTTGAATAAGCAAAATTTGATCTGGCATGAATTATAAATATAGTGCAAGTGTATATATATACATATAGGTAATAGAGAAAATCATTTTCTTTATATGCCAGTTACCTAAGATATAAAAAATTTTATCCACGCAGACATAATCATTATTGCGTCTCTTTCCTTATCCTTCAATGAAAACAACAACTAAATAGATTATTAAGTGACCTACAACCGTTCCTTTATTAAACGAAAAATTTTAACCACTGGGCCAAGCATTTGAACCCTAATCCAATATCATTCAATCAAGCACGTATTTTATTTTACGACTATATATACGCGAGCTGTAGATGGTCGTCGGGGCGACTGCTCTACAAACCCGCGTACCACGCATTACGCAACGGCGGCTGTATAACCGAGAAAAGGACGAAGATGAAAGCAATTATAGGTCGTTGAGGCATCGCGCTAAAAGTCGCCAGTCAACAAAAGGCACTCGCGGTCAGACTCGGGAATTTCTGACGCGGATCGCGTGTGCGCTCATTGTTCCGCTTCTTTCCGTCCATGTAATTACGGCAATTACATGTGTGTGGAGAGGAGGGGTAGCGTGCGAAAAAGTCCAGACGAGTTTATTGGGCGCAAGGGAGAAGGAGGAAATGTGTGAAAATATTTTAGCTGCGCTGGGTGTTGTTGAAGTTTCGGCAAGTGCGCGTTATTGCTTGAGACAAGTGTTTGTTGACGCTGTTACGTCATTGTTTGATGAGTAAGTGCTGTTTTCTACGCTCTTTTTTTTTTTTTTTTTTTGACGATAATTGTTGGGAGTTCTGTTTGTAAACGAAATATAGTGGTATGCGCATTTAAATGCATATATTTTCTTGTAGTTTGGATGTTTTATATTAACTTTTATGTGAAAATCAATGAATTATGCTATTGAATTTTTCGGTTAAACATTACATATATTTCAGGTCTATTTCGTATTTTCTTAGCTAATGTAGAACATTGTTTTTTTTTCTTTTTTTTCTCTTTATTTAAAGTCACATCAACTTGATTGTTATTAGCTATTTCCATACTATTTACATTTGTACATTTTATATATAAGTATTTTTTCCTTATAATATAGTTTATAGTACAATAGATTGTCTATGGATTTTAAGTGTTTAAAGTCTTTTTACCTGTCTCACTCAGGAAAAATTAATTTTACAATAAAATGTTCAACAGAAAAAAGTTTTATTTTTGTTAGACGACGAACTTTTGTATTTAGCATTCTCATGAAAAAGGCAATCCTGCTACATGAGATTTGAAGGTTTAGAATGTAAAAATGGAAGTAAGAATTTGAACTAGTCGATTTTTTAAGGAAAATGATAAGAAAATTGAATTTTTATAGAAATCTAATACTCGAAACTACTAAAACTAATTAAAATAAATCTTTTTTTGTAAACGGCATATTTTTTAACATATTAGCAAAAAACTGTCAGAATCATTGAAAATCATCGTTTTTTGATTTTCTATTTGATCAAATTACGATGATTTTCAATGATTCTGACAGTTTTTTGCTAATATGTTCAAAAATATGGCTTTTACAAAAAAAGATTTATTATAATTAGTTTTAGTAGTTCCGAGTATTAGATTTCTATTAAAATTCAATTTTCTTATCATTTTTCTTAAAAATTCGATTTGTTCAAATTCTTACTTCCATTTTTACATTTTAAACCTTCAAATTAATTCTGTTGTATACCTATATTAAAGGTGTATTTCATATCAGGCATATATTCATATATTTGGGGTAAGTTAAAAATGGATTCTGGTAGAATGAAAATTATTTTTACCCAGTAAATTTTGATTCTAATAAAGGTAGCAAAGTTCGTTTATGCGAAATTATAATCTGTGCCTAATTATATGTAATTATGTTAATTTCTTATAATAAGATAATTTGACAAAGTTTTTAAGTAAGAAAACCTAATTGAAATTTTTATACTCTGTTTTATTTTATTTTGTTTTTATTCAGATATTTTAATTCCAAAAATTAATGTTGAAAAGTTCAAACATTGCAGATTTTGGTGTCTTTCTATGCAGAAGAAATTCAAATATTAGATACTCCACAAATGTAGGAACTGTATTTTTTAAAAATAAACATATTTTTAATTTCATTTATTTGTAATAGTGTATTTAATTATTATTAAATATTTAATATTTTTAATCACTATCCTCTCTGATATCATCAGATTGCTGATTATCAAAGGCAAAATTACAGGAAAAAGATAAGCTAAGAAAGAATAAATGATAAGAAACAATTTAGATTGAATTTTATTTATTTTAAAGATTTAAAATTGAATTTTACATAATAAAGCAGTTACGAAAATTTTGTATCAATGTACATACTCTTAATGTATTGAATTGGCTATGACTTTGCTTTTCAAATTAGTCTGGGGATTAAAAGTTATCTTCGTCACCCCAAGACCGAATTCTAGCTTTCTCCAAACAGCACCTCCACTATAAATCCATCCATTTATGAAACATTGTAAATATAATTTTTTATCTT